>MU385937.1:0-139184 GCA_022497145.1 Rostrohypoxylon terebratum | reverse complement strand
GATTACACTTGACCTCTACGATTACTGTTACCTTAAAATCAAGACCCCCTTATGAAGCTATACTTACTAAGCCTAAGTATAGGTTCGTCACATGAGTCCGGGAGACTGAACAGAGACAGACAACAACTTCAAGAGTTAGGGATATCGGACTCGAATGAAGCGGCACAATTATCAGGAGATCTACAGAAGCTCTCTAACTCCATGATCCAACTTGAGGAGCAAGGAAATGTTACTATCTCAGATCTGAAATTCCTCCGCAGCCTGTATTTCCAACGTTTTATGGCTCGACACGACAAAATCGAGCGCGCACATTCCAAGACATTTGAGTGGATGTATGTGGATTCAGACAGGGATGCTCGGAATCCTAGGAGATTTGTCCAGTGGTTGAACTCAGAGCATGGTTTATTTTGGATTCAAGGCAAGGCGGGTTCGGGCAAATCTACATTGATGAAGTTTCTAACGCACCACAAATTGACGGCAAAACACCTACAGTCATGGGCTGGCACTGACAAGTTAGTAATGGCCAGTTACTTCTTCTGGGCGGCGGGCAATGAGTTACAAAAGTCGCAAGAGGGTCTTTTGCGCACACTCCTTTTCGAGATACTCCGGAGCTGCCCAAAACTGATCCAGCAGGTGAGAAATGCTTTATCTCATACAGAGACCTGGGAGATGTCTATGAGTGAAGCTACATGGTCACTCACATCACTAAAGAAAATGCTCTTTGTCATCAGGGACAGTGCTCCTTCAGCAAAGTTCTGTTTCTTCATTGATGGTCTAGATGAATACAAAGGTGATACCCAAGGGTTGATTGAGCTCGTTCGAGCTTTTGAAGGGTACTCACACATCAATATGTGTGTTTCTAGCCGTCCCTGGATGGAATTCAAACATTCTTTTGGGAGGAAAACTACCTGGCAAATCAAACTAGAAGATCTCACCACAGGAGATATGCGGACAGCTTAGATCAGATGCGAGATCGACTCGACAGATTCCCCAAAGATTTAGAAAGTTTCTTTAAACATATGTTAGAAGATACACCGCCATTTTATCGTCCCGAAACCTATAGGACATTCGAGATTGCTAGAGCTGCGCATGGTCCGCTCCCCTTAGTAATATATGGCTATGCAGAAGACATAGCAAAGCAGCCGGACATGGCGCTTACAGCGAACACCACCGCCCTCCCGGAGGATGAATTGAAGCTTAAGATAAAATATATCTCACATCAATTGGATGCTCGATGCAAAGGACTTCTTGAGATCGTCAAGAGAAGCGATACAGAGTCGCTTTACCACATAAATGAAGTTGATTTCCTTCATAGGACAGTACGAGACTTCTTGAAAAACTCGGAGATCCGCGAGCTATTGTAGCAAGATGATACCGATCGCATTCAACCTTCACTAACATTATGCCACGCATATCTAGCTAACCTCAAGTTTTCATGGCCAATCCAGCTTTCCGATTACAACGGTCATTCAGATGAGCTTGGGGATTCCATGGATAAGAAGAATTCTGTTGAACAAATTCTCAATTATGCTAAACAAGCCCAGTTGCAGCAAGACGACAACGCATTATTGGATCCCATCATAGACGCGACGGAAGAAATATTTTTTGAGCAATGTACTGGAGCAATCAACAAGACACAAAAAGAGGGAGCCCTTCTCGGTGGAGCTGCACAGCTCGGATTACGTGACTATGTCGAACGCAAACTATCAAGAAGAAAAACGGATTCGATTCTAAACCCATTGGGTAGACCACTTCTCGACTATGTTTTGGATCCTAAACTCGCCGATCCCACAATGGTCCAGTTTCTCCTCGAATATGGGTTGAGCCCGAACCAATTGTATAAAGCAGGCACTCTGTGGACGAGTTTCCTGAGCTATTGTGCGGAGCATCCACGATTCGCCCAACAAGACTCTACTTGCGACATAATTAGTCTGTTGATCAAGCATAATGCTGATCTAGATGCAATAGTCGAACCTAACCAAGGAGAATATATCCCAAAGGATGCGCAGCCAGACCTGTGGCCCATTTATATTTCGAAACAACGAATTAAACTTTTTGGGAGAAGACATCCGGCGCCTATGCGCGCACAAAACCTCCTGGTCCATATGAATGAAGAAAGATCAGTAGAAAATGCTAGGCATGTCATTGCGAAGCTTTATCCAGCTTTAGAAGCACAATTACTTGCACAAGCACCCCCACGACCCCAGCGAAAGAAGAGAGTATTGTTCTTCTAGAAAAGTAAAGATAAGGAAGTCATATCACACGCCAACATAAGATTTGAGGGACAAGTTGCCGCATTGAATATTTACAGAGGTTAGAAAAGGATGAGCTCGCAGTAGAGCGTACTGATGTCTCCTTTAAATGATGTAAAGCTAGGGAAAGCTGTTTATAGTAACGCATGGCAGTGGGAGTAGTAGGAGTACAGGAATGGCCCGTATGAAGTCGGTGAACCAACAGTAAAATTTCCCAGAAACCTCATTTGAGAAACCTCAAATTAGCAAAGTTATTGTGGGGACAATTAAAAGAATTGATGTTCTTCCTCTCACCGAATATCTCAGGTGTCTTTGCGTCAGGGGATGGGAATGATGTTGAGGATCTTGAACCGGGCACCTCATAACCAACCACACCGAGGCACTTTCAAGCTAGGAGTTAAGAACCCGTATGTGAAGTACCTAACACAAGTAGAACCGAAGAATATTATCACAAATACCTACTGCTAAATCACTCGATATACACTAATAATAGCGATGAGTAATAAACCTACACAATCTAGTACATTGCCAGTCGATCGCTACAGTCACTTTTCCTTACCCCTTAAATCAAGATTTCCCAAAGTTGCCACCATCCATACGTTTACGTACAATATGTTTGTCGCAAGGTGCGTCCTCAAGCCTGGGCTTTTCTATGTAAATGAACAATCGGATATACCATCAGTATCGCAGACCCCATCAAGATAACTCCCGCAAACACCTGGAGATGCCATAAATCTCTCCCTCCAGACCTGACGTCATAGATTACTCCTGCGATTGGGCTTCCAATCAACAATCCTACGCCGAACAAAATCCAAAACATACCCGAACGGGTACCGATAACCTCCATGGGACAGAAGAGAGGTATGAACGCGCCTGGGAGTGCTACTATAAATCCCGAGATCATACCCCAGAAAACTGACCAGACTATTATTCCCGCGGTCGTGCCGACCGGGATCCAACAGAACAAGACTATCGAGCTCAAGACGATGGAAACGGAGAAGGTCTCAGTTGCCCCAAATTTTGCGCCAGCTACACCAGCTATGATCCGGCCAATTGCAGATGCCCCATTCATGATAGGAAGAAGATTCGAGGCTAGGTCAGAACTGATAGAAGGGACGCTAACCTTGGCCGATAGCGGTATGTATAGCAACGGGATAAGATACACCATAGCACTCAGTATTGCTGAGACACAGAGTATCATGTAAGGAAGATCGGTCAGTGCGGATACATCGAAAAGGCGCCAGACTGTGGCTGGCTTTTGCTGGTGGCCGATTAGGACGCTATATGAAATAAAATACAGTGCCAGCATTATAAACCCGATTGTGCGAACGGTCCATGGAAATCCTATTTGGGGTACAAGGCGTTGAAATGTGATGGGGTAGATGACGCCGCCTGGGGTTGTTTAGCAATGGATTTGGATCGGCCTTTACGTATAGGTATATCTCACCGATGCTACTAACACATGCCACCAGACCCATGGCTTTGGTCCTTGTAGAAACGTTGGGCAAGGCTGCCCCTGCTGCTGCCAGACTTGGGGTGAACAGAATACCAGCGCCAAGGCCAGTGCAAATAGAGTGTGACAAGAAAATCTCATAGTATTTGGTAGAAAGGCTCAGCATCATGAGGCCAAAAACCTGCAAGAGGCTGCCAAACAATAAGAGCAACCGATAAAACCCTTGATCGTAAAGCGGTCCTGTGATGATTCCCACAGCGAGGGTGACAAAGGCACACGTCGTCGAGATCCAAGATATAGTTGAACTAGAGTAATCTTGAAGAGGGGTCTCTTCGTAATATGTTTGAAAGGCGCCGCTTGTAAGGAGGATTCCCCTGAGATATAATAGTCAATTCAAAGCTAGGCAAAGCTACAAAGGAACCTAACTGAGTGCCTAGGCTTACCAAGTATTGAAAAAGGCTATAGATGTGCTCAATATTTGAAGCCATTGCCGAGCATTGAGCCGTGGAGCCGGAGCTGTTACTGCTGGAGATGCACTCAGTGATGGACGATCACCAAGGCCTGACTTGTCACCGGAGGCTGTTGTTGGGTCTTGGGAATGGTTGAAACCCGAGGTTGAGATGTTATCGTCTAAGGCCATTTTATTGCTTAGTGACGGCTTGGTATGTATGGTAGGGTCTGATGGAGAGGTTGGAAGTTGGAATCGAACTCGAGGCGTGAAGAGAGGTCAGGGAGTAGGTAAGGTTATCCCTAGTGAATTCCAGAAAGCAAGATACGGTATGTACTTATGAGTTGAGTTGTGGGAAGGCTCTTGAAGTATAAAAATACATCTCAATGGTCCAAATAGAGGTTGTAATACATCCTCCATCAGGAGTTTGGGTAGCATTTCTTCATAAGCGCTCCGGAAACGCCACCTCTATGTAGCAGGTAGGCACTTGATAAGTAGATACCTACCGGGTACCCGTACCTGTGTGATTTGGTATATTGCATTGCAGTAAGGACTTATCACATGGATGAAAGATAAAAGCGAGGCATTTAAAATAGAAATCACCGAATAAGGTTACCTTAGTTACTAATTACCGTAGTTTTTATTATGAGAATGCTTACTGTAATTCGTGAATTCAAAAATCTCTTTTCACCCATCTTTAGGCTACGACTTTACTGAAAGACTTTAAAGGCGGCACTTATATATCAACGGATTTCTAAACGGTATACCTATTATTCTTAGACATAATATCCCACTATCAAGCCTACATTCAGGCAATGAGGCACCGAAAAGGCAAACGGTAACTCCATATCAAGAGCTGGGGTTCTGATGTTAATCTAGAGGGAGATAGGTACCTAGTTAGTCGCCTAATATCGAAGAGATCGATCAGTTTCTTGACGCAAGCCAATATTTCTCAAACCGCCCGGAAGAAGTGAAGGTTCAACATCTCCATAATGTTTCTAGATTAAGAGCTTTGTTAGGCACCTAGGTAATCCTATTTCCGAAATATTATATCAATTCCATTTTAACGTAATGCTAAGTTTAAACTACATGATAATTGATTCGCAAATCGAGACTAACAAACCCGAACCGGATCGATCGGTTCGAGTGGTATAACATTGGCCCATTTATCTTAGTGCATCCTAGGAGATATATCACCACAACCATTCGCGGATCTCGTACAAGTACATCTTGTACTACTATTGTTGTCTCACTGAAGCACGGTGTTACGACTTAACTCGGTTTCCCACTTAATTCCTTTGCCTTCAAGCAAAGACGTTCTAAGCCTTTGGGTACGGTTATATGTTTTGTTAAAGTCTTCGCGAGCTTCTAACATCGAGGCTTTCGCACGAGCATGGTGCATTACCTATATGAAATTTGACCACATTACTCGTTGATTTTCTTAACAGCCCACAGACCCGCCCTACAAGAATGTCTGGCATTGATTGTTTTTAAAACAGGTATGCTTGATTGTTGACTTAAGCGATGTGATGTAATAGATTGGTGGATAGGGGTGCTGCTGCGCAGCAATGAGCAATTCTGTACCTCTCTTAACTTTCAGCGATTCGTCGGTAGCAGAATAGTTTAGTGGTCCTACCAATACTGTAACGCAGTGTAAGCGTGAAAAAATTGATCAGGGGTGGTGATGATAGTGGCTTGATTTCTTGGTGGTGGGAACCTTGGAAGTTCGCAAGACCATGATCTCATAGAGGGACAAGAGTATTCTAGAAAAAGTTGAAATGACAATCCAGTAGATTAGGTAGGTACTTACACAGTACCTTTACTTAGATCACTATCGTAACTGCTAGTCTGCCTACCTGTAGATTGTCAATTCTGTGGGCAGGGTAAAATGGAGCGTATTTTTATTGCAGAGTAAGTGAGGCTGAAGCTGTTGATAAAAGTAGGGCACTTGAATACCACCTCTGGATTATTATAAGCGCCTCACAAGTCACAACAGTCGCTATTATCCTATAAATTGAGCATATTCTTAACCTATTCCGGGTTGACCTACATACTTTGCGGATTAGTCACCAACCAGGTAATCCATGATTTCAATGTCTCGGGTCCTGGCAGGCCTGTGTCACACAGCAGCAGTTCAGTAGATGTCTCGCCTTCTTATAAAGTTATTCTACGAATGGGAGCGGGAAGGTAACAGTTATCTATGCTTGCTGGAGATTCCGGACAGTAAGAACGGAGATAAGGTCGATCTTACCCCCTATTATGCATCAGGAAAGTCAAATCGGAGCCGTATCGGGGCAGATTTCGGGGCGGAAACAACTGGACTTCGGGCAGGGACAAGGTGTAAAAGTAAAAGGATGGGCACGTGCGCTGAGCACTGTATAAATACCTGATATTATCGCTAGAAAAGCACTATTTTCATCCCTAGCGCATTTCCTATTGCCCAAGTTCTCCACCTATTCACCTAAAAATGCGCCTGGATACAGTCCTAGATCTAACACTTTATACTGTACCCATTCCAGTGCCGAACGTAAAGCCGAGTCACATTAGCTTCCCCCCCCCCTTGGAGAAAGTAGAAGCCGAACCTTTATCATTCATCGAATCCAAACCTACTAGTATGATCAAAAACATCCATAAGCCCGTTTTTCCATAAATGGGGATCCCCGCCTCCTGTTTATCAACTTGTCAAATCATACGTAGATCGTGAATTCTAATTGCGTAGCAGGGCCGATAACATCGAGCGAACCCACCTCCACACCAAGTTTTCCCATGGGGATGGGGTCTGGGGATGAGATCTTACTTAACATAGCACAATATCTATCCCTTAACATGATTAGGTGATAAGTAAGTACTCCGATATATCAGGATCTCAATACGTAAAGCCCGGTTGCAGGTATGAACCTATTAGGCTGGCTCATTATTAGGTACCGTTATCTTGTTTATTTCTTCCAAATTCTTGCCTACTCCTATGTCGGACTACGTATTTAGTTGTATGGAGTCTGGATTAAAGCTGACGCGCGCGCCTGGAAATCGATGTCACACTAAGTGGTTCCTCTCATAACGTCCGGCCCCCAGACTACGGTAACTTACAAACCATTCCGGTCTATCTCTGCCCGAGAATGACCAACGTGTTTGGTCTACGTTCGTAATTGGGTTAGCTAGTCAACAGTCCCGAGAATTGGCCCAATCACGAGTCTTTAGTGTCCTAGTAACCGGATCTGCTTAGTAAAGAGATCATGGAATGCCCTGATATGTTTCGAAAGACCCACAAGACGCACTTGTATAGCGTCTGAAGCGTGATCGTCTCCATCAACGGCCATACGGAGGAAACGTCTAGAGAGATTCGCCCACCGCTCTCCAACTTACGCTTCCAGTAGAGTTCTCAGCGTCCTAAGATCGGCTCATCCCGCGGGATGGTCTCCGTCCCCGCTCCGATTGCTCCGCATTGGGACCATTAAGGGGCTTTCCTCGGTCATCACAACATAGGCTTGTCCAAGAGATGTCGCCCGGTGCTATGGATATTAATACGATGTTGTCCGTGTTTGTTGAAAGTCCTTATCGCTCGCTCTTAATAAACGCATTCGACACTTCGCGATCCTAACATTATTCCCTTACTTTCGCATCTCCAAGCACCTTCGACTTGTACCTCGGTTGTAAATCCATAGGCAGAAGTCCTATGGCCAAGTTAAGATTGCCTTTTAGAAAACGTTCTGCCTATTTTGATTTCGACTTATAACATCATTTAACCCGAAATAAAATTAAAGAAAAATGTATCAGCAATACGAACACGTCCCAAAGCACTATGTGCTAGATGCTCAAAGTGAGAGCAGCTCGGCGCCTTCTCTGAGCCTTACTGGCACTGGCAGAAGTGATGATGAGAAAGTTCATTTTGGCTTCGAGGCGCTACGCCCGAACCTGTTTCGCACTACATTCACGACTGCTAAGCACCCAGTGCCGCCACATCCCAGCGCTGAGCGCCCGGAACCTGCCTTTGGGAGCATCAAGCCTGAGGTCAGTCTTGACAAGGATGGAAGTTCTCAGACAATCAAGGTCGGGGACGTCAAGGCAGTCGTCGAGTGGAAGAATACGCCCAATGTTACCATTTACTTAGATGGCCAGGAGAAGCCGCTTCACCAAGACTTGGGATTCCGATCATACGCTCTCGACAGCACAGGTGTTGCGCATTATACGCAGTATAAGTCAGACACTCTACATGTTGGCCTCGGAGAGAAGGCGGGGCCGATGGATCTCAGCAACCGTGGATTCAGCATCACCGCCAGCGACACCTTCGGATACGATGCTTACCGCACAGATCCCCTGTACAAGCACATCCCATTCCTGATCAACGCAACCCCCACAGGCTGCATCGGAATTTTCTCCACTTCCCACTCCCGAGGAATCTGGAATGTTGGATCCGAGATTGATGGTATGTGGGGTCATTTCAAAGTGTATCGACAGTCTCACGGCGGACTTGAGGAGTACCTGATCGTCGGAAAGACGGTAGCCGAGGTCGTGCGATCTTACGCCGAACTGGTCGGTTTCCCGCTCCTCGCCCCCCGGTACATGATGGGCTACATCGGTGGTGGAATGATGTACAGTATGACGGATGACCCGCGCGGAGGTGAAAACGTCATCAATTTCATCAAAAACTGTGAGAAGCACGGTATGCCGTGCTCAGCTTTCCAAATGAGCTCAGGTTATACTGTAGCCGAAGTCGAGCCTAAGACTAGGAACGTCTTCACTTGGAACCGACACCGCTTCCCGGATCCACGAGCTTTCACACGTGAAGCTCACAAGCACGGCGTTCGTCTGCTAGCAAACGTGAAGCCGTATGTCCTAGCAAACCATCCCGCATATAAGGAACTTGTAGAGACGGGAGCCTTCTTCAAGGACCCGAAGACCGGTAGTGCCGCCGTTGCGCGACTTTGGAGCGCCGGTGGTGGTGAAAGCGGAGAAGGTAGCCATCTTGACTTCACTTCCAAGGCAGGATTCAACTGGTGGTACAAGGGAGTCAAAGACCTCAAGGAGGTTGGAATCGACGCGATGTGGAATGACAACAACGAGTACAATACGCCTGATGATGAATGGCAATGTGCACTTGAGACCGTCACTGTACCAGAAGGCGTGACTCGCAAAAACATTGGCCTCTGGGGTAGAGCCCTGCATACCGAGCTCAACGGAAAGAGTTCTCACGACGCGACTATCGAAGCTGAACCGGGTGTTCGACCCTTCATCCTCACTCGTAGTGCAACGGCGGGAACTATGAGATACTGTGCCAGCTCGTGGAGTGGTGACAATGTGACCAGCTGGGAGGGAATGAAAGGAGCCAACGCATTGGCCTTGAACGCAGGATTCTCTCTCCTTCAGGTAAGCACAAATCCAACCTTCCCCATTTTCAAGAGTCCATGATCTGACTTGTAACAGTGCTACGGCCATGACATTGGTGGCTTCGAGGGACCCCAGCCAACACCAGAGCTCCTAGTCCGCTGGATCCAACTTGGTGTTCACTCGCCGCGATTCACCATCAACTGCTACAAGACCAGCCCCGACGACAACCTCGTCGGAGAGGTTATCGAGCCGTGGCAGTACCCCTCTACCTCACCCGTCATCCGCAAGACCATAGAACGCAGATACGAACTAGTGCCGTACACATACTCACAGATCCTCAAGTCCCACCGGGAAGCCATCCCGCCTCAACGATGGACCGGCTGGGGCTACGAGTCCGACCCGGTGGTGTGGACGAAGGAGGTGACGCGTGCCGACACGCAGTACTGGTTCGGCGACTCGCTCCTCATCGCCGGCGTCTACGAGCCGGGCGTCGAGACCGCGAAGGTGTACCTCCCGGACGCCAGCGGCGGCGACCCGGGCTTCCTGAACGTGAACGCGCCGTACCAGTTCCTGAAGTCCGGCGCCTGGCACGAGATCTCGTCGACCTGGCACACGTCGATCCCCGTGCTCGCGCGCGTCGGCTCCGCCATCCCGACCGGCAAGCCGAAGCCGACTACGAGCGTCGCCGGCGACGACCCCGAGTTCCCGAACCTGGATAAGGACGACGTGCGAACGGTCGAGATCTACCCCCCGCCGCTAGAGCAGATCCCGCACTGGCCTAAGGCGTTCGGTCAGCGCAAGGCGCCCGTCGATACCGAGACGAAGTGGTTCAGCTACTCGTGGCTCGAGGACGATGGCCAGAGCCCCGCCGACAAGGCCGAGGCTGTGGAGGTCACTGTCAAGTACGGCGTGTCTGGCGCCGAGATCCGCGTCAAGGTGGAGCTGAAGAAGGAGGGCAAGTGGGAGCCCCTATGGCTCAAGGATAACATCACCGTCGTGCTTCCCGTCGGCGAGGAGCGCGCTGTCAAGTCGGAAGACGGCAAGGATGCTCATGAGGATTTGGACCGCGACGATAAGGGCCGACGTATCTGGAAGGTTAAGGTTGATTTGAAATGATGGTCAAGGTATGGTGGAAACTAGAGTATTAACGGAAACATATTGGGAGAGTAGGTATCAGCTAGGTAAATAGGTACCTAGTCATTGGTGGCAATCTGTATATAGTTATTGTTGAAATAGATCACCATTCTCCTTTCACTAGGCAGTTCAATTGTTTTGAGTGATCATATTAGTAGGCCACTCCATAAGAATCGTGAAAACTGAAAACGGGCAGCTATACCGCAACATTAGCTCATCCTTACCGAGGGTACCCGAATACACCGAATTATTACGGCTTAGCACAACAGGGTTGATCTATAAGGCTCCGCCTTTCGAAACCAGATAATTGCGAGCACATAAGTTGATTTCGACCTTATTGGTTATAGATACCGTAGGGAACCGGAGAAGCTGACGGGGTGGAGTGGAGTTGCGTACCCGGCTAGGGCTGACCAAGTGGGTATATAACTAAAAAATTAAGTTCACCAACGAATCAAGAATTTGTTCTGTTTGTTGTGGAGAGCATCAGTGGTTTAGTGGTAAAATCCATCGTTGCCATCGATGGGCCCCGCGTTCGATTCGCGGCTGATGCATTTATTTTTGCAAAGTTTTTCATTTCTCAACTCTTATTTCAATCCCATTAGTTTCTTTTTTTGGTTCTTCTTGTCCTCTAGGTATTTTATCATTTTGTTAGGTACCTAATTCTAGATCCCTTGGACTATTGGTAGCGATGATTGTAGCGTTGCCAGGTTCTGCGCAAAGAGGTAGGGGCAAGGGGCAAGGGGCAAGGGGTGGGGGTATTCGGCATGCCGCAGCTGAAGTTGCACTGGCGGGATCTACCTCTGATCCTTCGAACTCGAGGGGGCGGTGTTCACGATGTGATTTGACTATTTCAGGTTGCCTCTAACAATTCCCGGGCGCTGCACTCATGATACATGAGAGTTATTATCCAGGGGCTTAGGAACGAATGTGTGTTGGAATAAGTTATCAGGTTCCCAGTAGAGGCGAGTCGCCGAAGTCAAAAATTCCCATGTCGCCATCATGGATGAATTCGCCCAGTTCTCTCGTGAGAACTTCAAGGTGTTTCAGAGGTATGGCGACGCATCGCTTGGACCCGATCCCAAGCATCGGACC
The DNA here is from genome assembly GCA_022497145.1 of Rostrohypoxylon terebratum. Taxonomy (NCBI): domain Eukaryota; kingdom Fungi; phylum Ascomycota; class Sordariomycetes; order Xylariales; family Hypoxylaceae; genus Rostrohypoxylon; species Rostrohypoxylon terebratum. The sequence goes on along the minus strand of MU385937.1, from coordinate 127,480 downwards.
ATTGCTATCTATATGTCTCCCACCGCACCAACGACTTACGTCGACAAAGATGACATAAAACTTGACAAACTGCCAGAATTCTTCAGGACTCGGCCTGGAAATGGTAACAGTCCTCGCCAGGGAATAAAAACAGCACCGCAGGCGGCCTCCCTTAAGCTAGCTGTGATCGATAGCAGGTTAGAGTCGTTGTCCGATCCTAATTCATCACTATGGATAACCAAAGACGTCTTCCTGAGTTTAGTCGACACCATGAGAATGAATCCGGCGGCGTTGTGGCTTCTCCGCAACGAGTATGATGGCTTCCATCACTTCAATTCCCCAGGCACATTTTTCTGCCTTGATTTGGACGGAATGAGGAAAAGGTACGACGAAGGTAAAGCGGCATACATCGACACGTACTATATCGGCACCTCAAACTTCGTGCTAATATGGACGTTCGATCATCGCCAGCGGCACACATACGCCCTGTTCATCCTACGGGGGATAAATGCGACGAGCATCCCGGCTGGCTGGTTCGTGAACTTGCTGCAAAGATACCAGAAGCATATATGCTCCCCCAGTCTGCTTGCATACGTCGCTGCATTGAGCATCTGCTGCAATCTCGATGGTGAGATCTCGTACCGGACTCGCGTAGTCCGGCTCATCGAACAGCAGACCGGATATAACACGTACTCGAACACCCTCGAAAACCGGGTTGACATGCAGAAACTTGCAAACTGGATTAAGGAGGTCGGCGTGATGTTAAATCATACTGCGAATAAGGAGCGGCATTTCCGTCTCGTGGAGGGGATTCTGGATTTTATCGTTGAGAGCGCGGTGCTTGACTCGGACACTGGGGGAGAGATCTTGCGGGAAGATAGCACGAGGAAGCTGGTGGAGGCGATTCCGCTGCTGAGGAAACGAGTACATGCTTGTCAGGAATATCTAAGTTACTTGAAGGAGAGGGCCGAACGAGTGTCGACAGTGGTAAGAACCCTTGATACCTACCTAGTAACAAGTCTACATCCATTTTGCGAAAATGCCACGAAAGAATTCAAGCGCTAACGCAAGACCTTCCAACGCAAAAGCTCTTCGCGCTCTTAACGCACGAAGACTCGGCGATTCACGCAGAGCTCGCAGACGCTAGCCGTAAGATAGCCGAAGCATCGAAGCGCGACAGCTCGAGCATGAAGACTGTGGCTATCATGACGATGGCGTTCCTGCCCGCGACTTTCTTCGCAGCGCTGTTCTCAGTTCCCTCGCTCGATTGGCACGCCGACTCCGTCATCCAGCCCGGTTTCTGGGTATATTGGGCTTTCACGCTACCCGCTACCGCTCTCGTCTTCGCGCTTTGGTTACTGTTTGATTATATGGGTATCGGGGGGAGAGCGGGGGTAATGGTGACGGAGGGTAAAACCCGGGATGATGAAGAGAGGCCGGGGAGTAGCAGGAGTAGATTCGAATGGAATTCAAAATTTAGTCATTGAGTAAAATTAGCCTGATCTTCAATTGAATTTCATGTCGACTTACTAAGTTGGTGCCTATAAGATCCTGGTAGTAGCTAGCGCTTAGCTTTATTGAGCTCATTATAGGAAAGACCTCATCGCGAATATTGTGCTACTAAGCAGACGAAAAAGTCAATGAATTAGGCACTTGATATTAGAACAGACTAGTAGGAATGCCATTACAGGGGGATATCTTCGTAATTCATCGATCAGACAAGATCTTCTTGCCACCACCATAGTCCGCATGTAAACGCAATGCCTCCTACATTACCATTCATCATCTCCCTCCTCGTCAGATTCCCCCTCATCATTATCCAACACCTCATCTTCACCGGCCTCGTCGTCCAGAGATCTAGACTCACTGGCATCGTCAAAATCTTCCTCGTTCATCGACCCTTCAGCGTCGGATCCGACATCCGAATCATCACCCGAAGCCGGCGAGACGGGGTTCTCGTCGCGAAATTTCTTTAGCTTCTCGAATAGAGACATCGGTTTCGCTTTTGAAGGCTCAGCTTCTTCATCCTCGGACTCGTCGGATTCTTCCTCTTCCGATTCGTCATCCTCAGGTCCATCCGCTTCCGCCCGATCGCGCTTTTTATCTTCATCCTCGTCACCATCCTCTTCGTCTTCACTGTCGGAAAGAACGACACGGGAGCGTTTACTAGGTCGCGATGGCAGTTTGACGTCTTGATCAAGTTCATCTTCGTCATCCGAAGATATGATGCGACGTTTACGTCGACTAGTGCTTTGTACAGGTTCGTCATCGGAGAGCGCATGTTCCGAATCATGATCTGATTTATGGGGAAGAGGATCAGCAGAATCGCCGGCGCCGGTCGGTTCAGGCTCCGGGCTTGAAAAGTTTGCGGCTTCAATTTCATCGCCATGTTCTAAATTTGCAGGTTGAAGAGGGGAGAACCCATCGAACGTAGACGCAGAATCGTCTTCGGAGTCAGATTGCAATACTACTAAGTCGTCCTCATCCTCGCTTGATCCATCTTCGTCGATAGTCGCATCGTCTATTCCGTCGCTTTCATATTCATCCTCCTCCTCTTCCTCTCCCTCTTCGTCAGGGTCTTGCCCCAAATCAGAAGCTGAGCTCCACTTATCGGCCCATTCGCCTTCGGTCGCTACCGCTTCCTTGAATTTGAAGAAGCGCTCACGATCACGGAACTCGATAATTGGCCAATAATTAGTATGTCGAGCCGGCAAGTCAAGTTGCAGAAGACCTTTGATAAGCTCTCGGCGCTTCTCGAAATCTGGCCAGCAGTACAGGATCCACGTATCGTAAGTTATACCATCAAGTTCCTCTGAGAATTCGACCGAATATGTATTAACGATATCGGACACGCACCACTCCATAGTCGGTAGTAGATACGTGTATTCGTCGGCCCAGAGGAGTAGATTTTTCGGGGTTCCCTCAGATCCACTAATTAACCATTGTTCCTCATCATCATCCTCTAATAGCCATTCAGGCTCCAAAGCAACATTTGGGGGGTTTCCAAGGGTGGAGAGGACATCCCGTATGTTATGGCGATTTCCATCACCTGTCGTGCCGCCAACGAAGACGATATCTCTCTCCTTGTTGTAGGGAACACCATAACGTCCCTCGTGAAGGTAGAACATGTCGGGGTAGAACGTCATAGCAAGCGCACGGCTTTCGTGATGTACAGACATCATCGTCTTGGTTCGTTCTACCATCCCTTCGAGAAACTCGAACGGATATATCACAACTCGATGAGATGGACCATATGTGACACTAAGTGTGTGAACTGGGTATACCCGCGACTTTATTCTCAACTCTCCATCAAAGAATTCCCAGATGCGAGCGCGAAGCTCAGGAGGCAAGTCCATGAATTTGTGAAAATAGGTTGGTTCACCAACGTCAGAGAGATCATCTTCATCGTCGGTTTCACCATCGGATTCGGATGCCTCTAAGTCCAGAAATTCATTGGCCTCTTCGGAATCAGATTCTTCGGAGTCGACTTCATCAAGTTCTTCCTCGGTCTCAGACGCGACGCGATCCTCCATATCAGATTCGTCCGACATGATCGCGCTTTGTCTAATCGGTTGCGAAAGTGAGATCAACTGCCGATATTTTCTGAAATCGGATGAGAATTAGATGCCCAACAGTTTATCTGATGCGATCTAGATGTAAGATCGATGAATTTTTAAATCTAGATTGAAGAAGTTGTAATAAGTTGGTGACAAAATAGATTGTGATGAGGAAAGGCAGGTTTAGCAGGGTAAGGTACTAGGTAGCAAGGATGTGATAGAGCCTGGGATTGGCCGCAAACGCTAAATCGGTGTGGCTTGACTAGTACGGGCAGGAACACAGTGATTGGCCAGTACCTACCGGTACCTAGATCGCGCTGTAAAAAAAGTGGGCATTACGCTATTGCAGTTGTATCCGCACGGTCCGCTCTTCCCCAAATATCCCGCGAACGTACCCCTCACCTCCCTCATCTCACTCACCTCCGATTTCAAACTCAATTCCTCGCCTTATATGAGCAGGATGGCCTTCATTTTATATTGTTTTTGTCTACCAAGATACCGATATCGATGACTAGATCTCAATTTCCGAGGTTCCGAGTTATTATAAAAAGATAACCCCACAACACCATACCTTCGAATCTTATTGCCTTGGCTCTCAACCAAATATACCGACTAGATACATACTACTAGAAATCACAATGAAAGACGCGTTGCTAAGGAAATCTACAATCACGACTCAAATCACTGTCACTAATTGAGTGTCATGTATATCAACAAAGAAAATCCGTAATGTGTAGCATTGCTATGCTGGGTATCAATCCATAAGCTAATGAGAAAAATGTCCGTCTCCATTCCTTAACCAGCCATTGTGCTCTCAAAGCTCCCTTTAGCTCTTTACCAGGACCTTAACGCCGTTACTCCCCCCATCCGTATTCCCATATGTCAATTTCATCATCTTCCCTCCTCCCTCCTCCCTAACTCTTACTCGACCCCCCTCTGCTGCCGAAGGAGAATCTGCTATGGCGAGAGCCGTTCGAATTCTTCTTCTCCAGGCTTCCGGTGCTTTTGGTGGGTGTCTGGTACTGGAGTTGCGTCTGCTCGCGGCGCTCCTCGCGCTGCTTCGCATCCCTCTTGATGTAGCACCGTAGCACACGTAAGTAGAACCGGACATTCGTCACGAAATCGCCGGCCCAGACGCTCCAATCCTCGCGCTCGACCGAGCGTCTACGGAAGCCGTCAGCCATCAGGACGAACCTCGTGATATGGTCCGCGAGATCCCACTCCCTCCTCCGCTCGGACCTGGCCTGGGTCCAGCGCGAGGCGGGCGCGTCGCCCTGCTTCACGGCCTGCAAGTCGAAGAACAGGTCCTCGGCCGCCCAGTACGGCTTCTCGGCAGCGATGCGGCGAGCGTGGTACGCGCGGACGAAGTCAGCGCCGAGCTCGAGGATCTCGCGGGAGCTGATGAACTCGCTGAAGGCGGCGACCTCGAGCCCGGGGAACTGCGCCGCCACGTCGCGCAGCTCGCTCGCGATCGACGTCCAGATGCTGCCGGGCTTCGACCCCGCCCACTCCTTGCCCACCCCGCTGCGGTTCCGCCACCTCGCCGCCGCCGACGACGACGACGAGCCCTTGCGCGTGCCCGACCCATCCGACGACGAGTTGTTCGACCCTTGCCTTTGCACCGATGAGGACGAGATCGTGCGCAGCAGCTCCGCGCTCTTCGGCCGGTCGGCTTGTTGCGGCCGCAGCTCGCTGATGTGCTCGGCGAAGAGGGCCACCGTGTCTTTCGCGTTACGTAGGTCCTCCATCGGGTTCTCAGGACATATCTGGTTCAGTGCGTTTCGTGCTATATCGAGCTGGCGATCGTATTCCTTGCTCTTAGCTCTCGTAGGCGAGTGCGAAGGCGAGTGCCTGGGAAGGATGTGCATGGGTGATGTTATGTTTGTTCGGCTTTTATCTAATCGTAGTGCGAGGCAGTGCAACCTGTTTCTCGTACGGAACTTGCGGGTTGTTGGCGGGCGTACGGAGATGAGCTCGGGTTGGAAAAGGAAAGACGCAGAGGCAGAATGTTAAGAAAAATAAAAGGAGAGATAGCAAACCACCTGTTTTGCGCGGATCAATCGGGAACTTCTGACTGGTCGAAGCTTAAAATCTCGTAAAGATAGTCCTACTACGTGGGTAAACACAGGAAAAGTATTGGTCCTGCCAGAGGATGTTGAGGTTGTTGGATGTTTTGAAAAAAAAGATGGAAAAGATTCGGAAAATATTTGGAAATTTCTCGAAGTTACGCAATGGCCAGCCAAAGACGGCAGAGATGATCGGGGATCTGGTGGTTTTGTGTTTTGTGAGGTGATGTGTGGATGTACGGATGTGCAATCGTTCCCAACAACAAAGTTTGGTTCCAAGGTCCGTTCCAGAATGTCAGGCACTTCTGATTATGTCCAGTGCTGGAACACGTGTAGCTTTTCCTTTTCTTTTTCTTTTTTCTTACTAACGTGTACCTAGGGAGACGTAGTGGTATTAATATGTACGATAGACAGTTGATCCACGAATGTTGCCAACAACGAAGCAAATGCGGGTGCGGATGCGGATGCCTACCAAATTGTACTAATTGACAAACAATCGAACAATCGTTTTGTTCCTTGTCGCACTCTATTGTCATACCACAAAGACATCCATCGTGCACAATAAACGCAACGACGAAAGAATAATGCGAAACATCGAACATTGGATTGCCGACATCAGTACCTACATACACAAATACACAAAAAATACACATGCATGGCACAATCATGGAAATGACACGTGAATCCCGTTTTGTCGCCTATCGATTCCCTCTGCTCCCTCCCCGCCTTCTTGTGGGTTTTGTCCCACCGTCGGATGAACATCAAAGGAAAGTACTACTACATGTACGAAGTACGAACTTACGAAGGAGGCAGTAGGTAGTCATAAAGGTAACATGAAACGACTATCTTGCCTCGTGGCGAAGCTTATTATTAAAAGAGGGGGAGTCTGGTCTAAGCTTCTTCAATGTTTCCGCTATTGTTTTCTCCAGCTCCAGCTCTTGCTCTTTTCTTTTTTGCTTTCCAACTCTCAAAGCTTCATCCCCTTTTTTGACATTTCACAGGACATTAGTGTTCCACGCGCAAACAAAGACGATGCCTCCTTTCTCGGTGTTCCATTCATCCGACGGTCGAAGGTAGAGAAAGCAGTGCCTAGTTGGAGTGACGCGCTTAGCAGCCGACGTAGAGGGCGTTGGCGAAGAGGGCGTAGGTATCGGCATGGTTTAGGTTCTGGGACGCACTGAGGCCGCGGACTCCGCTGTAGCCGTACGTGTTGTAGTCGTCGGTGCCCTTGATCTGGGTTAGGTGCGTGGCCTCATGTAGGGTCGTCGTGGCCTGGTCCTGACCGTGGCAAGTCCTAGTGAGGGGCGACAGCGCGGTGTAGTACAGGTTGCAGTTGACCATAAACGAAGCTGAGGGAAGGGTGTAGGCCAGCACGCCAGAAGAGCATGAACGGTATACGTCGGAGCAGTACAGGTCGGAAACACCGGACGATGTGCTGCCACACTCGGTGGCTACCTTCTGGAAGACGCCCGATACGGTGCTGCGCACGGAAGAGCTGCTGGACTTGAAGTACTCGGTCAGCTTGGCGGCATCTCCAGACGAGGCAGCGGTTGCAGCAGCAGAGGCAAGAGATCGGCAGTTGCTGATAGCCGTGTTGGTCTGGCTAAGCTTGGTGCCGGTGCAGTCAGACTGCACATCGATACGCTTAGCGTGAAAGCGACGGCGGACCTCCTTAGCCGCGGCACCATCGACCGTAGCCGTAACGGCGCTGCCGGAGACCGGGACCATACCGGCAATGTCGGTGGTGTTAGCCTCAGCGTAAGACATGGCGCCAAGGGATACAACATCGTAGTTGCCACCGGCGCTGAGGTCGTAGACCTGGCCAACATCGAAGGTGGCCTCTACGGTCTCGCCAGCAGCGATGGTCTGGAACGCCTCTTCACCGAGTCCGGTGGTCATGACACGGAGCTTGATGCCATCGAACTGGAGCTTGTTGCCTAAAACAGATCGGTTATTATTGGTCTTTGATCCCAGACATGTCTGCAAAAAACTTACCACCCTGGTAGATCGCAACCTTCTCAGTGGCAGCATTCTCATCGAGGAAGGTGCCAGTCTTAAAGACTTTCAGGTCAGTAGCACCGCTAAAAGTTCATTGTCAGCATTGATCCATCATTTATAGTGTGATAGTTATCCGTTCGATGCAGGTTTTAGCCAAGTATACGAAATGGCCTCTGAAATATGCGGTACTCATTCTCAGCATCGAAATCGAAAAGTTATACGCACGTGTTAGTGATTGTAGCCTTGACGTTAGTGTTGCCAACCATCTCAAGTTTAACATTGAGAGGTGTGTCGCGCTTGGTCAGGTCGACCGAGATAGCGTTGGCCACAGCGGCGAACAGAGAAATACTGGTGGTGAACTTCATGTTGAAGGAAGGCAACGAAACTAGCGTCCAATTGATAATATCTAAGGATCTTATGAGCTGCGTGCTGCTGATGACGAGATTTCTCACAAGTCAGGAGAGCGGGTGGCGTCTCTTTATAGCCAGCGGACTCCTGACTCCGGTACCATCTTCACGCGACGGCGAGCTCTTCGCTTCCCACCACCAAGGCATGATTCCAGAAGAATTCTATCTAGACGCGATCAGGAAGCTGCATCAAGGTAGGGCAGTGATATGTGTTCACAATCATCGGGATAAGGTGCCAAGCCGATGGATCCCACGCTCAACGGCGGTTTGACCCATCCCAGCTACAACGACCCGGCACTATAAGGTACCCCGTCTCCGGTGGTCGCCATATTCTGTCTAACCGATAATTCCAACTCCAACCCATCCAAAGCTTGTCAATGTGGCAGCCGGGTGGCACGCCACAGAAGCGATTCTGCAAGGAACACGTCTGGAGAGAACGGGTGATACTTGGATAACATGATGTTTGCCAACTTCGGAAGGAGAGCAATTAGCGGCCCCAACGAGAGAGCAAGATAACGTTTCCTGCTCACTTCTTGTTTCCCCTCGTGACCTTAGCCGCAATGAGTTCGTCGGGATGCATTGCGGAGTAGCGGATACCCGGAACCAGCTCTCATATTAACTGCCTGCAACCCCCTACTGACGACAATTATGACCTCTCACAAGGACGCATCGACAGCTGCTTCGTCAACACATTGCGTTATCGATCGAATGTCGAGAATACGGTAAGTAACGAGGCCCTCGTAGTCCGGAAGAAATCCAAAGCATTTTACCCGGCAGTGGGGTCGCGATCTTGGGTATGATCGATTTCTGCGCATTAGTTAGTGTAGTAAATATGAAAACGAGGACGCAGGGGTCTGGAATGCCAGCGGTCTTGGCGATTAATATGCTTATCAGCTTCTATGGACGTGGCCGGATCTTCGACGAGCTGGATTGCAAATCGAGGAGCTATGTATCGCTTCGATGTCATGCGATTGACTAACTCTAATGATCTTGACGTTATATAGATCCCGGGTCTTTTTTTCTCGCGTGTAACCACGATACCTTCCCAATCCCGTCAAATATTCGCCGCAATATAGTTGAAGCATATCAATCTGTCAGATATCCGTCTGTTGTTACCATCTCGTATGCTGACCTTCTTGTTTGGCCATCGAGTCTCTTGGCTTGTCGTCTTGGCTGAATAGTCTCGGCCTCTGAACTTGGAATCGAAACGAATCGTTGGGGCAGCGGCGGGGAAGTTCTTATGGGACTCTTGTTTGGGGTCCGAAAACCGTAAGGCATTTCGTATCCAATTCTAAGCTAGAGCCTCATGCTCGATACGACGTCAGTCGGTGCTACCACCTGCTTATTTCGACAAGCTTTTCCGACTTTCTTATTCCCCATAGCCGCTGACGGCGAGCCATTCAAGCTTTCTAGGCAACCCGCCTTAACTAGAATGATCTCATATACTTCCAGCGAAGAGATGTAGGGTATGTTGGGCAAGCGGGTTCATCTTCTAGGAGCCGACCCAGAGCCAATCGTCCAATATCCTCGATCGGCAGGTACAAGAATGCCTCGTCCGCTCGTCTTTCTGATCGGCGCTCAGCACTGCCCCCTTGAACCACGCATCTTCAATCGAATGCCCTCTTTTGACTCCAGATTGTCGGCCAAGGAAGCAACTTAATTGGAAAGTCATGCTGCGACAGGTCAATTGAGAGGTCGTCAATTCTCCCCAAGACGCGTCGGATATCCGTGATAGATCGACTTCCTGTTCCAGCAGCTCTTATATATAGGCCATGGAATAGATACTGAGGACTTTAAAGAGGTAAGAGATTTCGACAACTGCCTTATGGATGAGTAGTAGCACCTACTAGGATCAGGAGCTACAGTTGATCGGAATCATGTTACGGAGGAGAATTTTGCTAAGCGCCGACTACTGCAAGAGATCAAGCATAGCAAGAGGACAAGAGAAGGGCTTGAAAACCTGTATACCGTTCAAAATAAATCATAAAAGCATTGTTAGTACCGCTTTCGAGCCGAAGTAAACATTTCATAGAAAGAAAGGAGGGGGATGAAATCCACGCAGATTCCCCTCATATATCCTCGCAGAATGAGGACCTTGGTGGGCAGGATCGTTTCACCTACCTAGTAGGTATACGACGCTGTCGACTCTACGCGAAAACTCCACTTTCGTGACACTGTCACAAACTGCTCAATCTAGGTTCCAAGGTTATTCCCAGTTGGCTCATTTATCTAGTCGTCTATGGCCTGTGTAGTCAATTAGATAGATGACCTCATTCCTAACAAATATCCGTAGCAAACCAATAAGTGAATAGGTATAGCCCTCAAGATCGTAGCAGGGCCCTCCTTTCCACAAGATATTTATTTGTATCAACCAAAAACGTACACTTACAACTCCATCTACACATCAATTCTCACATACCCTAGGTAATTACGCAGCAATCAAACATCGAACATGGCTTTATTCTCACCGATTTCGATTTCGATTTGGATCTCGGTTTCCAATTCCCAATTCCAGAACGCTATCACGTCGCTACCCTTGACCCATTCCAACCCAACCCGAAGCACGCGCTCATGCGCGTTGGCATACGGGCTATATAGTAGATACTCGCACCAACCCCAACCCCATCCCCATCCCTATCCCCGATCCCTACCCTTCCCTGGCCTACCACCCAACCAACCAACGGGCCAACTAATCTCCTTACTATACAAGGGCCTCGCATCCGATATCTGATATCTGATATATACCCACGACGCGCGACGTCCGTGTAACGCGGAGTGCGTTATATCCTTCATACTACATCTCACGCACGCAACGCCCAGTCTACACCGCAAGGCATATTTCGCCTAACTTCGCCCCCCCTTCCCTCCCCCAGATACAACCAAGAACCAGGTCTCCTTTGTTCGTCTTGCTTGCAAGTGCTGTGATGCCTAACATATACTTATATATATACGGAACCCCTCGGGTCCTATTCCCTAGTCCCTAGTTTCGACTAAACCGTATTTTATAATAAAAATACTAACAGCACGTCTCCAAGTCCAAGTCCAAGTCCAAGTCCCAGGATTAGAACATATACGCTTCTTCACTCACTCTCTCACTCTCTCACTCGCTCGTTCGTCAATTCCCAGTCTTCCCAACACGACCCATAAGAGCGTCCACCTCCCTCTGCAACGCGTCGATATCCGCCAGGATCTCCGCTCCTTGCTTAGTATCGCCTTCGGGCTGCTGAGCTTGAACTTGTTGTCCCTTAGTCCCCGGTTTCTTCGCCCCGTCCGTAGCTGTTGTTGTCGTTGTTGCAGTAGTACTAGGAGTCGCCGTCTCCACGCTAGCGCGGCTACTCCCCCGTTGTCTAGGTGGTGGTGGAGGAGGCGGGGGCGGCGGTGGTGCCGCGGCTCCTTCTTTTTCCTTGCTTACGCGCCTCGTCGTGCCTGTACCGAATCCGTTGCCCGCGTCCATACTCCGGACGCTCGGTGGACGCCTGGTACTTGCCGATCTAGTGGGAGGCGGTGGTGGGGGAGAGAGTTTGGGTTGGCCGTCTTTAGAGGTGGTGATTGTAGCTAGGTTATTCGCGCCTGCATCGTCCATCTGCCCGCTAGTGCTCGCGGGGCCAAACCCAGCCCCTATCGGACTCCGTAAGCTTTCGGTAATACCGAGTCCTGGTACCTGCATGGGAGTAAAGCTCGCTTGGCTTGGACTGGTGAATGAGCTGCCCTGCCTGGCATGGTTTGGCCTGCGCGGAGGGGGCGGAGCGGGCGCATTGGTGGTATTTGTCCGTATGCTGTCCGTTCGTGAACGGTTCGAGTCCAACGATGACCTCGGAGGGGTATCGTCGTCCTGGTTTCCGGCATGGACGGAAGGTGCTCTGCTATCGCTTCTCCCGTGCCGACGTGGCGGAGGTGCCGCGGGTTTGCGAGCCTGTGTGCTGCCGTTGGATGCGGAGCGATTCCGGGTAACAACGGGAGGTGTTGGGGGCCGGGGGTTAGACTGTAGGTCGGCGAAAGGTTCGGGAATCTTGCCTATAGCTTCGCGATCAAAAGGAGAATCGACGGCTTCTTCCACGGTGGGACGGAAAGGAGTTTGTGGAAGAGGCTTGTTCACGTCTGTTGGTGGGGGAGGAGATTGTAGCGGTGCTGGTATGGATTGAGAATTAGATCTACGAGGTGGGGCAATAGGAGGAAGAGATGTGGTGCTAATGGATATAGGAGCGGTGGAGGCTTTGGTATTACGAGAATCGGCGTCTGTCCCTAGCTCGATTTTTATGAGCTTGCCATGCCTCGAGCTAGGAGGCGGCGGCTTCTTCCTGGCCGAGGATGACGGGATAGACGAAAGTGGAGAAGTAGGAAAGATGCTCCTTTTCTCCTCAGGATCTTCCGGCTCTGAAATTTCATGTGAAGTTCGAGGTGTGTCTTGTATGACATCAAAGATAGATTGACGGGATACGGAACTCGTATCCGTATTGCTGGCGCCGTCATGGAGAGGTACTTGTAAGCTTGTTGAGAGCCCAGGGTTCCCTCCTGCGCCAGACGCTGACGTAGATGGCGCACCTGGGATATTCGCATAACCAGTTAATAATAATCTCTTGAATGAGTCAACGTCGAGTACCCCCTTTGCGGCAGCACTAGCTGAAAGAGTATTGGCATTTCGCCCTTGCCCAGCCTGTTCCAGGTCCTGTAAAGTCTTGGTAAATGGATTTGGTGGCGGCCCCGTTTGTGTATGATCTGTGCTGTCGCTATCGTTGTCCCGGGCGGGGAAGGACACGGCCTTGTATCTACCAACATGTTCCTCATAATCTTGTGAGTCACTGGTATTACTGTCCTCATCTTCGTCGCTTTCGTCTTCGTCTTCGTCGTCGCTTACGGGGGGAAACCGGGCTACAGGTACGGCATCTTCGGGCGAAGACGGAGGCGGTGATTGGACCCGAACTCTTTTTACGATCTTCTTCGGCTTTGATTGTACTGGCACCACCACTTCCTCATTGTCCTCTCTCTCCTGTCTATTTGGTTTAGGCGGGTCTGATTTGAAGGAAGTAAATGGGACACGTGGTATAGAATCAAAATTTCCGTCCAAGTCCGTCGCGGATGTCGCAGCGGGGTTGTCGGTAGAGATCGTAGGCGTGCCCAGCTTCCGCCTAAAGGGATTGTTAGAGCTGAATGATTGATCTTGAGAAGCCATGATGAGAATGGCTGAGACTCCGGACAAGAAAGCACAATTTGGGCAGATTGTGCAAATGAGCAAATGAAAGCTATATGAAGCTGGCCATGATACGATGATAGGATTGCGCGAATGCTGCGAATCCGAGGTCGTCGGTCGGGTCGACGTCGGTATCGGTATTGCAGTATCGTGTGGTGCTTGTGGTGCTTGTGGTGTAGGTCCCCCCCTCTATTCTGGATAGGCTGCGGCCTACGACATACAATAAAAAGATGGCTTTCTTTGGCTGTATTGTTGTATTGTCAGCCTGGGCTTGGCCTGGCTTGGATTTGGTTTAGGCTTGGGCTGGAGGAGTTGGCCGGGGGGGGGGGGGGGGTTGTACTATGTAGAGGGGTCTGAGGGTGGGATCTCGGAAGTTTCGGTAACGGATGATCGGGTTAGGTCGTAACGCCTACACCTTCTGATAGTGATAACAAAACATGAGTAACATGCTGCGGGTAACGGCAAGCATCTAGTAATCATTATGCTGTAATGGTTACCTAAAGTTGCGAGTCTAGCCAATCTGGGAATAATGAATAAATAATTGAATATCGAATATCGGAAGAACTCAGCAGGTAAGTTTGGAGATAATAGACTATTGGAATAAGTAGGAAGGAACAATTGATTATGTTGATCAATTGAATAGAAGGGCAGCTGGGGATTACCTGCTAGATTCATGCATTGATGGAATTCAAGAAAGAAATCAAGCCGTATTGTTATTCAAAGAGTGATTTAAATAATCCATAGTTACAATCTCACAAAGACTCTAGATGTTCGACCAGACTCACAATAACACGCTGTCCAACGTTCACACTATACGAACTCTATAACTTATACGAGAATTAAACAACGTCTGATCATAGATCTCGGGACTTATCCACTGATTATATAATTTGAAAACAAAATTACGACTCAGCACCTGATTCGCGCATTTGCGCAGTCTACGAAGTCGAAGATATGAAAATTGCGGAAGCAAAAGCTGCTTTCCATTTGATTGGCTACGATACTCCGACAACGTGCGGGGAGCCACAACGTCCGATCGCCGAGTTCTATCACATTCCTACCTTAATGTCCAATGACTGAAACTTTGAATTGACTGGCTCGTTTAGATGTACGGTGAGATATACCGGAACTTTAGATCCTAGGACCTAGGTGAGCAGGTGGGTTGAAGATGCATACCTACCAGGTACCTACCTGCCTACCTACTACTAGGTAAGCTCATATTATGGTACAGTAGCTTGACTGAATCATCTACAGTCGAACGTGCTTCTATGATTGGATGGAGAAACGACTTTGGTCACCATTCACCATTTCCGATATACCTTTGTATTTTGTATTAATTTGGTGTGCCAATCTATCAACTTCAAATTGATCCATTCTATAGATCACCTTGGGAATCTTCATTTCTTACATATCTCCTACATATCTAGGCCAGAAGCGATTCGCCTCATTGGACAGATCAGACCACTCACATCCACTCAAAAATGTTGAGCGCTTGGTGACCTGTCCAAGACTCCAAGATCAAGATCAAGGCAATGAGAGCTCTAGACACTTCCTAGTGGATACCGATAGGTAACACCCCTGTCGACACGTGATACCCATTATCAGCACCTTTGCGCGGAAACTACTAGGATTTACCTTACTCCACAATCTATTCTAGGTTCGCACATGTAAACAAAACCCGATACGTCTGACTAACAGACGCGTCACCACTTCACCGTCGCAAATACTACTAGGTTACCAAGCAACAAGTAGGCATCAATATAGAATAAACGGTGAAATTGTAATATGGATTGAAAAAACCATGCAAGAAGCCCCTCGTCATTGGTATAATTACAATTGTACTCATCACGTCGTCAGTCCTTTTTAACCCTCCTATAACAGATGCCGTCAACTGGGGATATGTACAATCCAACCGAAACCGTGATTCCGCGAGGGGCCGTACAATATGCACAAGAACGATAGCTGGCATCGCGGAGGGTATGTGAGAAAGATGTTGGACAGCAGTCGAAACACACCAGGACCATTACCGTCCACTGAACACGCAAAGTCCCTACCAACCCTGCCGAAAGCAAGACCGAAAAGCAAGACCTGATTCCACTGCGCATTGAACACGCGCACGCGCAACTTTGTACCCAGTCTCCTGAACGCCATTAGACCCGCCAAACCCCAACACGCAAAGCCGAAGAACACGCAAAATCAGCAATCAGAACGTTTACGAGGCTGCTTCAGCTTTCGCCTCCTTCTTTGGCGCCTTCTCCTTCTTGGGTACCGCGGCTTTCTTGGGCGCTGCCTTCTTCGTGGCTGGCTTGGCCGCGGTCTTGGCTACTCGTCCGGTCTTGGTCTTCGACAAGGCAGCAGGCTTCTCCTCGGTGGCGGGGGCCTATTACCATTAGATTACGCGACAACTAGTCAATAGAATGAACTTGAAAACTTACATCCTTCTTGGGTGCGGCCTTCTTAGCAGCAGGGGCTTTCTTGGGAGCAGCAGCCTTCTTCGCGGCAGGCTTCTTCTCGCCAGCTTCCTTCTCCTTCTTGGGAGCAGCTGCCTTCTTTGGTGCGGCAGCCTTCTTAGTCGTCTCCTTCTTAGGGGCAGCCTTCTTGGGAGCTTCCTTGTCACCTTCCTTCTTGGCGGCGGGCTTGGTGACAGCAGGCTTGGACTTCTTGGAGAGTTTAGTGCCGCCGGAAGGTCCTGTGATCATTTAGTGAATGGTTAGGGTCATGAGGTAAGTGACGCGACAAACCCTTGGGTTGCTCGAAGATACCCTTGTCAACACCAGCCTTCAAGGCCTTGTTGAACAATGAGTCAAACATCTTGTCTGTGACGTTGATGGTGTTGTTGGCTTTCACATATTTCTTCAATTGTTGGCGGCTGAGATTGTTAGTACATGTTGGGCAGTAGACGCGACGATGAAGACAAGTGGGACGGGTGAGTGGATAAATAGGAAGAAAAAATAAGTGCATACCTAGAACCGTTTCTTTCCTTGAGCTATTCGATTGAAAAAGACGCGTCAGCAAAATGGTCTGATGAGTTTGAAGTAATTCTGGAGTAGGGTTAGGGCGTAGTGTCGGTCAATGACTGCCTCGCACGTTGCCCCGACCCGCGACACCAATCCAGCCACGCATGATGCGCCGGAAGCGAAGGAATAGGAATATTTACATGAACAATAGCATCAGTGATCATGTCCTACAATCCGTTAGTATCAACTAAGAACCAATAAAAGGCCGATGAAGCTCGTGGTAGAACATACCTGGTAGGAAGCATGAGTGCTCTTGGGCTTGGGAGCTCCATCTGCCTTCTTGGGACCCATTTCGAATGATGTTGGTTTAGTTTGATAACTTGGAATATCAGGCTTGGATAATGATGCGGATGTATAAATTGGATTTACCAATTAAGCTTTGAATGGTTTTCAATGAATACGAACGTGTCAAGAATGTTTTATGTTACGTGGGTTGAGAAATAACGAGAAGAAACAGGAGGGAGGGAGGCATTCGATCGGGGCGCGACAGCGAGAAAGGTGAGTCCGTTTATATAATAGCGGGGGGGATGTGCACAATCAGTAAGGACCTTAGTTTGGTACGTTGATACAATCAGCTGTGCGGCAGGAGCCCTTCTTCCCCCCTCCCCCTCCAGAAAAAAAAAACCCCATCCACCCATGGCAGCCATGGATGATTTAAATTCTTTGGCACTAAAATAATAATAAAAATGGGTTTCTACGGGAGCAGGGCAGGCACAACACGACATTGGGACCCGATCGCACTCTTACACTACGTGTGTGTACAGTATGTACGTTGTAGGCATGTATCATAATACGTGCCTACCTTACAGGCTTTACAGGTCTACCATGCCTACCTTAGCATCTAAGGTTGCATTTTGTCTCTGAAACGACTAAACTCTTTCCCGATTAAGTTTAACGTTAGTCTATGTGTGACTGATGAGACCCTTGCTCTAGCTGCTGCACTGCCTGCCGTTATCCAGTAAGATGGCTTGGAACGACTGATTTGTTACTGATTTGGCTCTCTCAAGGTACCCAGAATATTTTCCCCAGTTTGATAGAGCTGATCGATTGTTGTCGAATTTTGTGATTGGTCGAAGCTTGACAACAGCTTATGCTCTAAGTACCTTTTTTTTTCTCCTGCACTATTTTCTATTTTTTATTTTTTTATTATTTTTTAGACTTGTTACCTTTTACACCTCAACTCGAATCAAATCATGCGCCTCTACCTACTCGAGACTCGAGCCCTTTCTCGCACCCAACCCTCTTACCATCCCCCCCTCTTCTATCTTCTTTTCGTTCTCCCCTTCTCTCTCTTCTTGATAATTGATCCCGCACTTTTTTCGATCAGGCGATCGATTGAGTCATTTATTAGAGTTCTACAATAGCAGCTAATTTAGCCAATGGAAGAAAAGTGATTAGTTTAATACCGATTGTATACCCATGACATCTAACATATTCCGGAGCGTCTCCCGTGTGTTTTTCAACTGTTTGATCTATCGATGCGTTCGGTCGCATTCGAATTGTCGACTTCACAACCCTTGCATTGTATTCAAAAGTTCATTTGAAGTGATTCTTCAATCACTCAGCTATCTACTGAGCTGTAATTGTAATTCATCGGTTTTTACAATCTCAGAAAATATGTTGTTATCAATCTAGGACCCCCTTTGCTTCCCGGACTCACACCCGGCACAACATGAAGCTATCCGCACATTCTGCGCTACCTCAACCCCCCAACCACACACATCTCATTTCTTGCTAATGAACCTAATCCCAAGATTATTTGGAACTTCGAGAGATGGCAGCAGTTATTTTTTTGGTTGGCCGCGTTCGATTTCACTCCTTTGGAGGGGCGTGGTTAACGGGAGCTACATTCATCGCGAGTCGCGTTCAGGAGTACGATTGATCGCACTGCGTATCATGACAGCAACGACCCTAAATCCGGGTTATAAACCCATCAATGGCATCTATTCCAATAAGTCAAGGATGAGAATTCCACGCTTCGCCAACTTTTTAGGGATTTTTGTTCAAAACCCACGATTAACGCTTGGGGACAGCTGTGCATGCATCGATGGATCGCAGCGCGTGTCATGGCGAACCAGATCCTCCACAGATGCCAGGAGGCTGCAGACAGAACAACATGATATTCAAACGCGAATGAGCACCACGCTTTTTCCAACGACATTCCCGATTCCAGATTTCACTCTGCGACACCGGGGTTCGGCCGTCTGTTGTTTCGCATAGCATAGTATATTCATTTTCTGGGTCAAGTACGTACGACCATCTTGCTAGGTTATGATTCGTGGTCACGGTGTCCACGTCACCCATACAATCCGGAAACACGTTTTCATCCCGCCAGCACGACCACGACATTCTCTCAATGAAGGATGACGACTCGCAAAGCGCTTCCATCGCAAAGGATTTTCAGACCAAAATCATCATTGCTCATTTTCTGAAGGCAGAGGACTCCCTCATTCCAACACGATTTTTTGGAATGGTATTCCGGACTTTTTTTGAGGAGCTTCGACGATAGAGCAAGAGCCGGAGCCAGACACAAGAGACATGAATATGTCTAAAGCTCTATGAATTCACAAGTCGATCATAGATCAGCATTGTCATCAACGGATATTTAACTTCAAAAGTTATTTAAAAGTTAGGCGTTGCAAGTTCACAGAAGATGGAGCCTAAGTTTGGTCGATGGGATTGATGGTGCTTATTGAACGATCGCAATGCAAACCCTCACGCGGCAATCATCTCACCAATGTCATTTGGCTTAATTCAAAATTGCATGAAGCTTTTGAGGCTGGGATTTCCGGATTTTTCTATCTTTCGGGAAAGTAAGGGAAGGGCAAGGTCCTAGATGGTCCTAGATGCGCGAATTTCGACCCGACCCAGGGAAGCAATTTCCAGCATATTTGTGGGCACCCCCTATCGTGGTATCATGGTATCGCGGTGGGAGCGCGACGCGGGAAAAAAAATCAATAAGCGCTACCAACTACACCAGGTGCTGCTCGGACTCCTAAGCAAACCCACCATGCACATCGACGAACATCATCAAAAATTCCCTATTTACGACTGTCTTCGAAATAAGTTTCGCGGTACGATGTCACTATTAGTTTTTTTTTCCCTAGGTACGCGTATATTCCATATTTCTGGCGCTGGAGAGGCAACTTTTGTACATGAGTACCCTCAGCATTGCTCCAGAGACAGCCACCACCGACGATTCATTCGAAGCCCTCCCGAAGTTTACTTTCAAATCTAAGCGACAAGACTTGGATCCCAATCATGGAATCATGGTCGATTATATGTCCGGGGCGCGCACAAAGCTTTCAGTTGAGCCAAATTTACTCATATTTCTACCCTCAGATACCTCGAGGACCATAGCTCCATCTCGTATCTGAGTCACCTCGCATTTTTAGCCGGCTATTTTCGGACGTATCTCTGGGAAGTTTCGCATCTTCGCCCCAAAGCACAACATTTTCGGGGTGGGAAATTCACAACAGATAAGTATACCTATTCAAGGTTCTCTCTCAATTTATCTAGGTGAAGGTAAGTGGACGTAAAGTTTCTATTGGACGGTGGCCCCCTCATGATCTCGATCAATCAAGCCTCTATTTCATGTGGCTTGCACTTTTTTTTTTAAGTTGCTCTCGGGCAATCTTCTAATCTAGCTTTAATATTGTGAAGCAAATATTAATATTTGAACCTCCGTATTCTATAAGGATGTCAACCGAGCCGGAGATCATGTTTCAAAAAGTTTTGAGACGGTCGGCATCACACCTGCTGCGTATGTGCTGGAAGCCCACATCCCACACCAGTCGCAGTTCACATGATTCTAGACCTACATTCGACTATACCCGTATGTGATATAGTCGGCTTGGCGATCACATTGGTCTCTATCACCAGCGCCAAGAAAACGAGCACATCGCATTACCTAACGATCAGATTTAACGGAGACTCAAACCAATAGAGACAAGATACTCGGAATATCTAGCCTCGGTCCTACGTCCACCCGAGATCTTCGGAGATGTATACCTACATGGCAACAAGCGTTGTGAGGTAGACGAGCAGACAGGGTAGTCCACATCGATGTGCCAGGGGCTTCACCCTGCTTTGCGTAATGTGTGTGATGTCATTTATCTGCAGCTGGAGAAATTGAGTCGATTGAAATTTAATCTTGTAATGGATTTTCTTGTTTCGGTTCTTTGACGACGCCTTTAAGCCGAACTGCAAAAGTTTGCAAATTCCAGGCGTCACTTGAGCTTACCGACCCCGCATAGAAATACAAACAGCCCTGGAGAGCGCGGCATCGTCTGTTTACATAGTAGATAGTCGACTTGAGGGAAATAGAAAATTTTCAAGGCGGGAAAAAGAAATTTTCTTTATATTTTTTCTTATGTATTCGAGAGGTAGGACATGATGACATTGCGATCGACCGAGCTCACTCACGACTCTGCCGAAGTGCGATCATCGGCGGATGAGAAACAACAGCCAAGTCTCGGCATTACCGAGAGCTCAACGAGGAGTTCCGAATGTGAAACCCACGACTTCCACCATCATCCCCTGCTCTCGTACGAAGCAATCCCAGAGTGGTACCAAGACAACCCGTACATCCGGAATGGCTACCGCCCCGTGTCCCACTCAACACGTGCTTGCTTTGGGAGTTGGATATACATACACAACGAGACGATGAACATCTACACGCATTTATTGCCAGCGGCAGCACTACTCGTGAGCTGTCTAGCGTACATCATTGCGCGTCTAATGAACCGTGATGGCAGGGATGCCGGTATTGTTGCGGTCCAGATGATCTCTGCGGTTGCGTGTCTCGGCTTTTCGAGCGCATATCACACTCTCATGTGTCATTCACATCAAGTCGAGGCACTATGGCTGCGTCTCGATTTTGTCGGCATTATTCTTTTAATTCTAGGTTCTTTCATATCCGGAATCTACGTCGGCTTCTGGTGCGAAATGTTAGAGAGGAAGATATATTGGTCGATGGTGAGCAATAGGTCCCTCTACCTACTCGTTGTCGAACTTCCCCTACGTTAATCACACCATTGCAAATGATTCAACCATGAGCCCCCAATACGGTATGGTTAGATTGAAATAACATGACCGAAAACTGACCGCCCATACTATATCTGGTTACAGATCGGATCTCTCGCAGCAATATCCATCGTCATCGTGCTGGCGCCAACATTTCAAGGACCTCGGTGGCGAACCTTACGTCTGCTGACATTTGTTTCTACGGGATTATCGGGTCTAGCGCCAATTATCCACGGGATCTGCATGTTCGGTTTCGCTCAAATGATGAAGCAGTCCGGCCTAGCCTACTACTTAGCAGAGGGAGGATTGTTTCTACTCGGCGCCGTCGTATACGCTGTGAGTCATTTTCAATTTGTCTTATGAGCAGCCACCGCTACTGTTTCTCTTAGAATTCCGCTCGCTCGCCTACCTACCGCTATTCGACAGAGAATAAAACGAACAAGAAAGTCCAATTCACTGACCAGAATATCACCGAGCGCGTAGACTAGGTTCCCCGAGAGCATCAGCCCGGGAAAGTTCGACTTATATGGATCATCGCACCAGATATTCCATATTCTCGTCGTAATGGCTACAGTGGTCCACTTAGCCGGAGTACTCGACGCGCTGGATTATAACTATTATAACCGACAATGTATACCATGAACTTTCGTGATTGTGGCTGGTTTCTTCTCTAGGGGATTCGTGCTAGCACATGGGTAGACGAATGTGTAGCGCTGGTATATTATAGAACGGCCTTTCGGGGGAGACATCGTCGGTTAAGGGGCAATTTAGATATCCTATAAGACAGGATGGAGTGGCATACGTTATTGAAAAGTTAGTATAGCCTATAAGAGTGCCCCAAGCACAATAATATATTCAATCTTTCTAGACAACTGCTTAAACACAAGGAAATTGATCTACTGGATGATTTGTTTCTAAGTCAATTAAGAAATTTATCAAATCAAGGTCTTCAGTGAAGACAGATTTAAATCGATTCGTGGAGTATAATTTATTGTACTGCCTACCTAGAACAAGCCTAAGTCTTTATTAGCAATGTTATACTCGACCTATTCTATCCAAATCTCTATTAGATCAATAGGTATTGATCGTCTTAAGGTTCGTTCACTTTTCTCTTATATGTTTTGGATGTGTTTACAACATTAGGGAAAGTTGCAAGTCACTCAATGGAATTATCTTAGAATATACTAGAATATATACATAAAGATTTTCCAGATACTGTTGATATATTATAAAATGTAACAGGTCATTTTACTATGAAATGTGTTGACCGATATCACATTAAAGTACTACAATTACGCTCATTCGAATGTTACTGGAATTTGAAGATTCAAGCTAACACGAAAGCTGTGACCTGGAATACCCAAATACATTTCTGGGTAAGTGACTGATAGGCGTGACACATGAAGTGATAGGCATCCCATGTGACATATGAACGTAAGATACGTACATAGCTTTGAGAACCGCTTTAGATCTCGTAGCTTAGAAAATACAACAACGATTGCTTATTATATGAACTGTCCATGAGAGACATGACTACCAGTGACCCTAAAATTATTTGATGAATCGTACCAGGTATGTACTAAAGGAGGCCGAAGAAGTCCCTTCGTTTGTATATAACTAATAAAACTTCATCTGTTGGTTGATGCCAAAACCCAACATCGATGTTGGTACGTGCTGTCAAGCCTTCTACGAAGATCTTGCGACCTCCCACGATAGGGGGTCCCTTGGCATAGCATCACCCCTTATGGCTCAGTTAGACAAAGGAGAACTTCCTGTATATACCATGACCCTTGGTGTGAGTGAGCTTAGAGCTCCTCACGCAGCATATAGTCTTTTCCTTGCTCCTATGTTTGCATCGTGACAGTACGTCTATGGAAATTTATTGGTCATACAATTTGTTTAGGCATCATCGTAGAAATCTTGATTGAACACCTAGTCCCGATTCATGAAGGGGATGTTATGGTCGGCCTCTATGTCTAGTTCTGGTTATATTATGATAGGTAGGTACCTTCCCCATATGTCAAACACCTTATTACACGTAGTCAAGTGTTCTGGTGTTTGAGAAAAGGCAACTACTAAATCAAGTATTTCGAGGCTACCTATGTTACTGCCTTACCTAGGTATGTTCATCTTAACCTTCCTGATCAGCACGAACGAATGTAGGAAACATTACAAACATCACCCTTCAAACGCCATGTTTCCACTGAGAAACAACCATCTAGAATCTTGCCGTCCTTGGCACATTAATTCGGACCTACAAAGCCGTAAATCACAAGCATTAGATAATAGGTAGGTATGTATGAAGCGCGATACAAATAATTTCACTTGCGTTCGTTTGAGAGCTCCTACTATACCAAATGAGACGCGAAAACAAAACAAAAACAAGGCTGAGGAGACAAGAACAGATAACCACCTCCCGAATCCGGAACATGCCACGGGACGCGCGTCTATTTTGGAAGCACTATCGCAGCCCCTTCTGTAACATGTGAGGCTCTTTTTTAAGCTTATTGCAAAGGCATGAGACGGATCTAGATCCTGACCGATTACCCAGACGGCTTGGGAGACCCTATTTCGACGGGACTTTCCTAAAGCGGCATGGGGGAGGATTTAAAGGAGGAGGCACACGAGATAAAAAGGCCATCCTTCACGCTTTCGTAGCGCCACGACTACACCTTGATACCACGTACGTACATATGTAGGTACTGTAATATCATGGATGAATGGCAGAGGAGTTTCTGTATGCGCGTTAGCTCGTGCGCTTTGTTACGGCTCGGCAACGCCCGCGATCCTGGCCTGAGACGGCGATTGATGGGCTGCTGCCATACATACGTGTCTAGCTCGCACCGCCGTGTCACATCGGCGCCGGGATGGAGCGTCCGCTTTCGAGCAGAGCCCCACGGAGTTCTCGTAGGCGGTCGCTCGACGCGACGTGGGGAGGAGTGGATGTTGGTGCTCCTCCGCTATCCACTCCCATACCACGTGAAGGACTAGGCGGAGAGGGAAAAACAAGCTTTTTGCTAGATTGGACTAAGGTAGAGGAGGAGGCGGGACTCCCTTCCCTTAGCTTTCAGCTTTTGTAATGGGAGCGATGGATTGGCTGTTTGTCGAAGTGGTGATAGTTTATACGAAGAGAGGATGGTGCCTTGTCAATTGCTGGGCTACTGACATAAATTACCTCGTGGGTACTCCTTTACCCCGGCGAAACTAGTATGCGATAATACTTGGGACTCATGTTAGAGTGAGTTGTAACCACACAGAAGAGTTCATCGTGTGGTGATGACAATCTTGACTACTAGGTAAATAGCCCGAGAATTGCCTTATCTACCTATATACGAAGAGTCAATGAGAATTAATCTCCTTACGCAAATGGACACCCAACCTACGTACGTAGGTACGTAGGACCGAAGCATCACGGAGATTACACGAAGGCAGCTGGAAAAGATCAAATCATGTGTGAGAAATTCCCAATCACAAGGAGTCACTTGGCATCTGAGGGCCTTTACTCGGAGGAGAAAAGTTCAATGATCCTTCGAGAAGCTCTCGCGGATGACAGCTACCTACTAAACTTCAATAGGTCTCATCGGCCGAAAGATTGTTGTGGCATGTAGCACACCGTATCTCCTACCATCTATTCAGTACACATTCCTTGAATTAAGTGTTACATTCTTGGAAGTCTTGGTATTATGTGTGATTTTCCAGAAAAGTTCTTTTCGTCCACATGACACTTACTAAGTGGTCGCTCTCTATAACACCAAGAACCAAGAACCGGTCCTCTAGCTAGAAATAGTATCGGGCTTACTCTTCACGACACCACGTCTTATACTCAGTACCTAATCGTAGGGTAAACAGAAAATCAAACCCTACATCGCTTAACGATATAGTACTAAATATAGGTAGTCATTCACATGTCAATTAAACAAGACGCAGGTTGATGATCGAGAGAGAGGGAAAACGGTTACCAGACGGACAATCATTCCTTCTCGCTACCAAGAAGTCACACGCGTAGCCAGCGAGCGCCAAACCAAGGTCTCGAACCCTCGTGAGCTCAACCCGTGCCTTGGAGGCGCACATCTCGGGTCCGAATAAGCATAAGCGAAGAGGGAAAAAACGCGCGAAATGAGTAACATAAATGAACGAAAAATCAAATAAGAAAAGGTGGTTGGGAAAAGAAGAAGAAGCAGAAGTGCACAAAAAAAAAAAAAATCAAAACCAGCTAAACTGGTTGATGGGGTCTTGCGCCGCAACCTGCTGCTGCTAAAACGGGGAAATGGTCGTCGAGTGAGGCGGTGTAGCTCGGTATTGATACTAGTATGTACTGCGTAGGCATGGGACGTATTGTTGGTCTTCCTTCGGACTCCATTTGGCGTGCGACCTTTCCATGTGCGTAGGGATACCATGCAAGTGCTTAGATAATAGGATATCTTAATAGGATATCTAGTGTATATGCCTTGTAGGATTTGAAGCCGTCCAGCTGGACTCCTCTATATCCATACACTGCTACTACATATTAACATACTATGTAACTAGCATAACCAACCTAATCTCCCCGGCAGCGCTAATGCGGTGTGCCTTTTTCCCCATGTTATGTAGCTAGGCTGCTACATAGTAGGATAGTATCGTCCCAAGTGAACCGGAAAAAAGTTGCGATGAAGGCACCCACTCAACCCATAGCGCGATGGATGACTAACCTTGATATAATGGTGCTAGCCGTTGCATCGCAGCTGTTCCCGAGTCTCTGCCGCTTCCGTTCCAACTCCATCCCGCCTGCTGACTAACCATATCAAGAAAAGAATACTAATAATAGTCGGACCCGAGACTGAAATATTTTCCATCCTCTGCCGTTGCCTACACTAGGTATGTTAGCACGCTGTTGACTCAGGGTCGAACGAAATGAGGACGAGGGACGAGAGCTCGAGACTATGACTATGCTGGCGAGTTAGAGGTTTAGAGCAAAACCAAAGTAAGACCCTAGTTATCGGCGATCCCATTCAGTAAGTGAATAGACAATCATCGACTAATGTTAGATTGGTGTTCATTATATGAGATGTGGTCTTTATGCTCTCAAATAATATATGTCCCAATATCCAATGTCCCAATGTCCCAATGTCCCAATGTCCCACATAATCTGTTAGCTTCTTAGCCTCTTTACCTAAACGGCCCCCCCAGATCCTCCATTGCTGGGCTCAGCTACCTAGTAATAGGCTGGTAGGTAGCCTGGGCCCTGGAACGCTCTGGCCAGTGGCCAGCAATACCTACCGTGGTAACGTACCGATCCCGTAACAAAATTAACAATATAATGAGTAATCACACGTGGATGGAACCTCCCGATGGGCGCGCCGATGCGCCGTTGTATTCGAGTTGACGTAAAACCTGGTTCTACATAGTATGTAGAATTAATATGGTATTAGCTTCGATGATTGCGATGGTTGCGATGGTTGCGATGGCGGAATTGCCTACGTCAAAGGTACTTTGGTAGTACTCCGTCGCGATAGCCGATTAGGCAGAAGTTCCGGGTACCTGTTCCATACCGCGATTTCGACGATTTCGATAGCGCTGTGCGTAAAAAAAGAGATAATCACGTGGCGGGAAATCTCAATCTCCCTAATCCATGTCTATTAACGAGGTACTTGCCCATGCCTTCCTAACCTTGTTCCTAGAGAATCTTCCCATGCTTCACGCTTTCGCTCTCTCTCTCTTATCTACTAGGTACGTACATACCTAGTAGTATTAGTGCAAGGTCGTCAAATTTGTGGTGTGGAGAAGAAATCTAAATCAACAATAAAGTTTCCCCTCGCCCTATGGGGGCTACAAAGAACCCAATTGCTTAGCCGCTGATTGGCCCGCGCGCTAGGGTTCGTTCGCGCGGGTCCTCGCTGAAGTTTCGAGCAAGGCCAACCACGACCTTGGACTTCGGTTGCAGTCGGTCGCACAAGGGTGAACGTCATCGCCATTGATCTGCGGCGCTAACTTTAACCTTTAAAAATTTAAAGTTAAGGGGTAGGATCTTCGCTCGGTTGAACTCAAAAAGCCTATGTGAATGACCATTACATAAGTCTACTACATAGTATGGCATTGATTGGACCTAACTACTGTTACTCGAACACAGGTACGTACCTAGCAACATACCCTAACCTTACCGCTGCCGGGTTCTCGGCAGTCGATATTATGATATTATCGTGGATCCTCGAGTCCTCGCCCACTCGCTGTCCTTTGATTCTTTCGTAATAGTGCTTCTCGGTTCTTGGATTCGGCTAGATCGGGTTATACTAACTCATTAGGTATTGAAGCAATATTGACATAACGAACAGTTTCAGATTACGCTACGGTTGGCGATGCTTGGCAACGTAGGGCCCGAAAAAGGGATGAGGTAACCGAAGCCGAAGCCAAGACAAATAGAGAAATAACCTTACCTAAGATAAGGTATTCTGGAACACCCCTGGACCACCCAATAGACAAATACGTCCACTACATACGACAGCTTACCCACATCTTGGTTTTGCCTTCTGTCTCGATTGTGGGGCGGAAAACTTGCGCAAACACAGCCCAGAGAATATTGGTTCGAACGTACGAAGAACAAAGTGAAACGAAACCATTTCTTCTCTCCCCCCCTCCCCTCCTCTTTGACCTCGGAGATTATCTACCTTGGGTAAGAATCTTGCATTGAGTGCATATGTTGCAACAGGAGTCCCTTCAGAGATTACCGCGTGCGCGTCGCAGATGTCATACAATCACAGCACGAGATCGGACGATGACCGCACCATGATAAGAGCGGTAAGACGCATTCCAACTCTCTTTTATCTTCCTGGACATACTATGTCATAATATTCATTCAATAATACTCGAAGCCGGAGCCATTTTCGGGATCGGAGGTAAGTACATAAACGGTAGCATTATATTCCTATCGCGTATTATCTAGAAGTAAGCGTGCAGTGCTATTACTAGGTACCTATCTATGTATTGTACGATTTGGGTGAGGTGTTCTAGCCCGGTAAATCGCCCACGCCGGCGGCCACTGCACATACACAAACG
Organism: Rostrohypoxylon terebratum; assembly: GCA_022497145.1. NCBI lineage: Eukaryota > Fungi > Ascomycota > Sordariomycetes > Xylariales > Hypoxylaceae > Rostrohypoxylon > Rostrohypoxylon terebratum. Next base: position 99,214 of record MU385937.1, on the reverse strand, counting down.
GTCTTTGCATTCCCAAGTATTCGTACGCCGCATACGTAGGTACTATCTACCAAATAACATGACGGGAAAATTCCGTTGGTACGATGGACCCAGAACAGCTAGGAAAGCTAGGATAAAGTGCCAGGTAGGATGCTTCCCACGCCGCAAAAACTGGTAGTGGACCCAGATTCATCGTCTGTTCGGTTGCTCACGAGCGGTCGGGTTTGAGTTTGGAGAGAGATGGAGGTGACCCTTGGAAAACCTTGTTTGAATTCGTGGGAATCTCGACATGGATGTCGCAGGTGGCTAGGAAAGAATAAACGGGATGCGTTGCAGGGGGGTATCGTGTTTGACTTCGCAATCCACATGGTCCATCTGCGGATCACAAATCCCTGTATGCCTCCTTAGCCTCATATGCTCTACCAAGAAATCGCAATAGAAATCGCAATTTCATTACTATCCATGTCGTCGACTGCTGGGAAATTGGCACACAAGGCTGCGTAGCTATTCGAAATCTGATGAAGTGTTGTGAAGAATAATTTGGACGCTCTAATTTCATGGTATCGCGAAGCTACCTATCTACCATCCGAACCGTAGTCTCCTCCTTTTGCCTCTGAGGCCCCCTTGGATATGCCAGCCCACGAGGGCGTCATAATCTGATGTTTGCTCCCGAATTATTTGCGGAGTACCAGATCGGTATATGTGATTATCCACCGCCCTCTCGTGACCTTCGTCAAAGGATTCCGTAACTCCGTCCCGCTGGGGATGCCTGTAGACAGTCGATAAAAAAAGACGCTCGCACTTAAGAGAAAAGAGAATGCCCGCCGTAAATTAAGAATGCAAGTTTTTAGACTCCCGATTGATGCAACTTCCTGCCCATGAATCTTTAAATGCAGAGGTTTCGATCGAGCGATCGAATTGCTCTACTGTCCTCCCTTCTAAACATGTCAACCGGTGGCGGAGGGACACCTGCAGTTCCCGCTGAGAGGGCTCTGGGTGAACTACCGGCGCTGTTGTTGCTACCGGGGTTTGCGCTGTTCGGCTCTGAGTTTGCCGGTGTCATATTAAGTAGCGCCGACAGACTGGCCTTATTCGCATTGTTCACGCTTTCAGGACCCACGGGTCTCGGTGGCGAAACAGAATGAGTTCTCGGAGGCGTCAAGCCTCGAGATGCTGATGGTATCGTAGGAAGTGGTCCTTGGGGATTGCGTGCGCTTGTGGCGGATAGCCGTGGATCTATCATGGCCTGGACTGCTTGCGCGGCCTGTGCCGCTTGCGTGACTTGTGCTGCTTGAGCGGCTTGTACAGCTTGAAGCTGAAGATGCTGCGACTGAGGGGATGTGCTCGGAGCACGCGCGGGCATTGGGTAGGGTCTGTTCATAGTAGGCGGCGGCAGCCTATCGCTCTCGTAACTACCAAGACTCTTAGGATATATGGGAGCTTGGGTAGATGGCGCAGAAGTCGGCGGGAGGGGAGGAAGTTGTGGGGGCCTTTGCACAGGTTGATGCTGATGCTGATGTTGATGCTGGTGCTGATGCTGGTGAGGTTGAGGTCGGACTTGAGGCTTCATCTCAGGTGTGAGTTTTCCCTGTGTCCAGGGCGGAGTTTGGTTAGGTGAAGGCGGCCAAGGTCCTTGCCATGCCGGCGACCCCCAAGGAGCTCCATACGCGTTGTATGCAGGTTGTTCTAGCGCGGTGTTATGAGTGGCGTAGGATTGCATAGGAGTTCTCGTCAAAGCAGGAGGGTTGGTATCGTGTAAACTTGACTCGGGGTACATGCCTTTGGCAGGAACGATATGTCGCAGCTGGGGATCGGTGCTTGGTTGTGGCAGATCGGGAGCCCCGGCGTGGGGCCTGGAATAGTATGAGATAAGATGAAGGTGTTGGCCTTGCTGTGTTGCTATGCTAAATGACTGTTTCATCAGTCCGTCTGCTTTATAACGGTAACCTTCGGGCTCGCCGTCCGGGTCGTCGTCACTAAGTCGACCAGCGCTGTCCGGCGTCCTTCCGTTGCTTCGTCGCGAGGCGCCAAACGTGGTCCCTCGCTTGCCCTCCATTTCTCTGTAGGTGAGAAAACTGCCCGAAACTCTGCTTGCACTCCATGACTTCCCGTCGGTCCATCTGCGCATGCCGGCTTCCCTCTCATCCCACACGAAGACGGAGCCTGACCTGATAGACTGGCGTTCCTTCTCTGATAACCGCCTCTGGACTCGAGGTAGTAAACCTAATCTGCATGCTTCGAAGAGCTTGATAGCGTCTCCGGGCGTACGCACATAACCATGGTAGGTCTCCATTTCCCCCATGATTGTCGGTGTTGCTGATTTTTGTCGTAGTTGAAAAAAAAAGTTGGTAAATTTAGAATCGAAGGAGAAATTGAGCGAAGCTCCCTTTATTCCTTGGAAGGTAATTAGGTCTTGTAATCCTACCGTTCCACCATATCAGCTCCGCACAATTAGCTTGAATGGTGGGTCATCCAGACTATGGGCGGCTGAGGATACTTTCAAAGTGGGTAATGGAGAAGCTTGCGTGGTTGGAGTTGACCCTGGTCTTAGTAGCTGAGGATGTGAGATGCGCGTGCTTTCTTGGCGTTTCCGAATTGCCCGCAATTCTAGTCGATAGTCCGGTCCTTATACTGTTAATGGGGCAAGCGTTACGGAACTAGATCCGTGTCCAGACTCGTGGATACCCTACTCGTCTTCTATATCCTCTTTTGATCGAGGTATCCGAAGTTAGAATCGGTTGGTCAAAAATATCGAAACGCTTATCTGTGGTGACATTGGTAGGTAGAATGGGAAGTGGTGTGTGCATTACGACAAGCCAACGAGATGCGCAGGGTACAGGCGATGATATTTGGGCGGTACTTGACATTCGGCAAATGCATTTGTAGTGAAAATCGAGTTAAATAGCACGTAGTCGTCACTTGAGCGCTACCCAAATCAAAGACTTGGTCATGCCAAGGTAAGGGGTTTCACAAGTGCAATGCAATGGGGGTTTGGGTATCTCTCGAACACGCATTTTGGGTGAGAGTGAACGACTAATATTCAACGACTTCATGATAACGACGAGGGAGGTTTTTGTTTTTTTCATATAGCTGCTAGCTAGCTGTCTCACCCTAAGGACTAGATGTGGTGGTATTTGATAAAGAATATGCTTAAATTAAGGGTAATTCTTTGGGAAGTGAGGGTGAAGTAAGGGCAAAAGTAAGCATACCTGGTAAAATAATGAATCAACCCGAAACAGGAACGAAAACCAAGTAGTCAAGTTAAGCGTATGGAGTAAGTTTCCGCTTTGAAATCTGTACACGGGCTCGTCTATTTTTATAAGAAATCCGGCTGAGAAAAAGTTCAACGATGGCGAGATTCTTATGACTTTAAGGTTTGTAGATATTGTTGCCTCAAGTTAAATTGCCAACCAAGCAATAGTAACCTTTGGAAGTGCGAACCTGTGTCTCTTCAGGGCGAATGGTCTAGAGATAGAGGCGACTAATTTGACTTTAGTCTAGGACACTTGAATAAGACAGAGACCACTTTGCGGCTCTTGTGGGTTTGTAGGTGTTGAGTTGGAGTATTGATGTACTGATAAGTGGACGGCAGTCTCCAATGGGCCGAGGTTCAAGGTTTAATAGGTAATCTCTAGATCGTGTGCGGCTGCAATGGCGAACTAGAGATTTGAGTGGCTGTTAACCCGAGAGTTCAGATACCCCGTTCTTTTAAGATTTCAAGTTGAATATGGTTCTGCGGACTTTGAGAGCGTCGCAGCTAGAGACGTTGTTGGGTGGTGAGCTAACAGGTTAGTTGGTTGGCTGATGGATGATGGATGATGGATGATCGATTCGATCCTCCAAGTTCGAGTCAGCGATGGCGTTGTTGTGCGGAAATAATTAAGCCTGGTTGGTTCGTTGGACACGTGTGAAGTTAGAACTAATGTGATAGTTCCGAGTCTCTCCTCTAAAAAGACCCTTGGCCGTCGGAAAAGGGAAACAAAGGTAAGATCTGAATAGGTCTAGAGAAGCTAGAGGAGGCAAGCTAAGACTTGGGACTTGGGAGCTGGGAGCTGGCGGCTGGCGGCTGGCCAAACTTGCAAGTGCAATGGATCTTTTTTTTTCTTTTTCTTCCCTTCTCCTCCAGGGTTGCGGCTGCTCTTAGAACAACTAATAATTGCCCCCCCCCTTCTTGCTACTGGCTAGTTCTTGTCTTTCCCTCCAACGCACCTTCGATTTTCGTCAAGATGCCGAAAAGATGTACTGCACCGTAGATTTCCTGCTAATGCCGATCTAGTATTATCCTACGCTTTGCGGCTGCAGGTAGATATTCAGCCTTCGGGTGGGATCGAGAAATGACCGGTAGTGGCGAGATATGAAACAAGTAGAGATTGACGCGGAGCCTCTATCTCTCAGTTCAATGGTCGATTTTAATCAATCAATATCGGGGTAGAGAAGGCTAGTGGGAAAAGATGTGTTGAGGTAATAAAGTAATATGGCAATCAGGTTGTAAGGATAGAAGTAGAGTGAATAGACAGAGGTAGGGGTGGGCAAAAAGTATTAAAATTATGACGAGGTGATGGAATTTTGAGGCAAGGGAAAGTGCGGGTAGGGAAGTAAGAAACGGATATTGCGATAATAATAAGAATAATTAAGCTTCCCAATCAATTCAAGCTTATTACCTTATTTTGCAACGGCCTTTCCAGAATTTTTAGATTTTTTTTTCGGCAAGGGCACGGTTGCACGATCCAGCATTCTTGCAACTGCAACTTGCAGTTGCAGCAAGCTTAAAGGACCAAGGTAGGTACCTAGTATGTAGGTACCTACACTAAGTACTGCGTACCCACTACCCACCAAATCGAACTTTTTGCAGGGGCCTGCTAGCGCCCGCTGCCAAGACCTTAAGGCTCTAGTAGGTAACACTTGGAATCCGTATTCAGTACTTCCTTCCAATACTCAATAATAATATTAATAATATGCTGGGACTTTTAAGGAAGAGATACCGAGCACTACGCTAAGTGGTACATGCATAGGCTGCCACCTCCTGTACCTATAATGCTTTCTCACCACGATACTGGTACTTGCATACGCAGATGCAGCAAGTTCACAAAAGTACCACCTGTCCTTTTTACTACAACTACCTACTATGTACTAGTAGGCTAGTAGGCTAGTAGGCAATTGATCATCTGGAAGCCGCCAGTGGAGTGCAGTCATAAATTAGTGTTGTACTACACAAATGTACTGAATGGATGCCGCTGGCGCTGCTTGACATGGAAGGAGCTGAACAAACGGCAGAAGCAACGAAGGCTTGCTCTGGCAGTCGTCAGTCACCGAAACAACCTTGGAACCTTGGAACCTTGGAACCTTAGAACCTTGGAAGTCTTAGGTCAAGATTGGAGCATGAGGTCGTTTATTGTTCATTCATACTAGTTCTAGGACACATCATCTTCGCATCTTCGCATCTTCGCCTCTTCAATGTTCGCCCTACTACCCTAGGACCTAGGACCTAGGTATGCATCCTCTTCTCGGAGGTGCATATAGTCATCACGCCGAATAAGGAAATGAGAAATTCGCTTATCCGACTGTTAGCTTTGACTTACTTACAATATTACCTACCTATAGTAGGCAGCTAGGTCTCATTACTACTAGGTGCACACACCTTTGCAAAACGTTCCTCATGTTGTCCAATATGGTTTCCAATATGGTTCATGAGAAATGGTTCTTGATGTCCATTTACTACTAATCCTACTAGGCAATCAGTACAAATAGGCGGAAAATGTAAGAACCCAGCCTTTGGAATCCTCCCCTTTTATTTCTTCGTTTGAGATAACAACAAGGACGTCCGACAAACGGAAGACTGACCAAATTACGTGGCACCGAAAAGATCAAAGCAACACAGTCATAATTTAATGACACCATCACAACCCCAGAAGTTTTCGGAACACATGGAAGTTCAAACAACGCCGCCCAAGGCTTTCTCCGCAACGGCCCATGCTCCAGAGTCCAGACCTCTTCCAGACCTCTACATTCGTAGATTTTTCTAGCTTTCGAGGCCGGTATACACCTTATAGGAAATCCACTTGATGATCTGTATTTCACTGAGGTGCAATTCATAACGCCCTAACGACGGGGAAGCACCTCAGATCGGTCTAGGCTCGCTAGTGGTTAACCGTTAGGCGAGGCACAGCACGTGTGAACATGGAAGAGATAGATCATCCCATTGACGCTATCCTAATTGACTAATCGATTAGCCAGACAAGATCTCTAGGCCTGTACCTATAGTAGTATGCTACTACTAGTGCCATTAGTACATAGGGTACTAGATATCTTCACAGCCATTTGCCTATGCGAAGTTTAGGGGTAGGATCAGATCGAGAGGAGCTCGGTAGCCTCGACGGGCGACGGGCCAGTTCAAAACAGGATATGTCTCGATTGTCGAGCCGCCATTCCAAGCTCCGTTGAGCAAGGTCGTCTCGCCAACACTGAGACGCATCACAACAAGCCTTTGTGTCGCCGCAGTTTAATCACATCTTCTGTCCTACTACTCGGATCCCCTTTTGGGTTTCTGTACGTCCTGATGTTGTCGTTCTCGGACAAGACGCAACCGTTTTCGGGGGCCATTGCCTCTTTTGTCGTGCTGAGATGAGCACGGCAGTTTGTATGACTCGAGTATAACCTTTACTCAAGTCCGTCTCATCTGTCATCTCCGAGTAACATTGCCTCGAGGACCCAGGTTACACGGCACAACCGTGGACCTCACATCATCAATTCCTATGTTGTGAGTCCTTGGTGATTACTAGGCATCCTATCGGCGGATGACCTTGGAGCGCCGCGCCGGGTAAGCCCCTCCGACGTGGCGGAGATAGCCTGATATTGGATTTGTGCTAGAAGTCTATGCCATAATACCAAACGATGCGAGTAGCTTGCCAAGAAATTGAATCAAAGGACAAGACAGCGGCATTATGTTTGGGGTGCGGTACTGAATTAATACGTCATTTCAGAAACCGAGGTTATCACCAAATATCACCCATGAGGATCGGGACAAAGTACTTAGTAATGAGACCCGCCAGGTAGGTACACTAGGTGAGCACAATTACGTCGAATCTTCCATCTTGATATTTGCCCGCCTCCAGTTGTTTGAGCGACTTTGTTGATATCATTACCTTGCTCTTTTGGTCGGCATATCTGCCTAGGTAATATCGTTTTATACGTCGTATTTGACCGTTTACCGAGATTTATGCGGGCACCGAGTAAATCTGGTTATTTATTCTTGGCCCCACAAAATTTCCCAAGATCCTCTCAAATCTTTTTCGGTCACAACTTGAATACCACTAGGTACGTACATACATATTGAAATATGCGGTACCGCTTGCTATCGTCAGACCATGAGTCAAAAATAGTATATTAGACAAACATTTAAACGCTACTGACGAACGTGAAGCAAACGTTGGTTTCTTTGGTCACCAAGTTACCAAGCCACCAAGCCACCAAGTACGTACGAAAAAAAAAAAAAAACGAAACCAGACAACCTTGGAAGTATAGTCGCATCTCATATACCGATCATGTTCGACTCCAGTGCCGGCGGCAATATGGCCGTCGCGGCCGATCATTGGCACTCGACATAGTATCAAGTCCCGCTATTGGTAATGCCATTTCTATTCACCCGCTGAAAAGAGACCGACATGAGGCCATATGAACACCGAAGATCTTCGCTCCCCTTACTCACGTTTCATTTCGATCGTGGAACTGCCGACATGCAGTTCTTCATTAAATCGCAGCTAGATAAAGTTTTGGAGAATGATGATCACGTCTCGTCTACCACCAGTATACACAATATATACAATATACACTGACTTGTTCACGTCGCATATTCGGAGGTTTTGTCGGATCATTGAAATAAGGTATGCATCTGGCAATCACAACTACGACTATATCTGGTAACCTGCCAGAATCATACATGGAAGACCTTCCGGACCATGGTATTCGCGCATCTGGATGTATCAATCCTTCGAAGCCGCATCTGGAACCTAGCACATGACACTACACACGCATGAATAATTCTAGTCGCTCGTGTGGTTCAGAATACCTATACGAACGATACAAGCATAAATGTTTCGACCATTCATAACCCTTAGCTCCATTAGGATTCAAGCTTGTTTGTATCCGTCCCGGGGTGCATACGCTTTCCGTATTAGTCTTCTTGTCGCCGTAAGAAGATGCATAAAAGGGTCGATGCAATTGTCGGTGAGCCAGGCTCTCGTACCATACAATATTAGGTACTACTAGGAATGAGGAATGGGAATGCTAGGTATAGGTAGGTAGCTTAAGCAGCTACCCACGAAGCAAACAAATGTTGCCGCTTTACGCATATTCCACTCTAGGTCGTTGGTTCTCACTTGTAGGTTACCGAAACCTGGCAGCCAACGCAATCAAATAAACCACCTCATCCTAGGACCTAGGATCGGGAATAGTTAATATCGCCTTCGACGCGTTGGACTGCACTATAACACCAAAAACATCCACACCGTGTATAACTACTAATAGGACCTAGGTAATCCTCTTACGGCCAAGTGTCGGTCACGCTGATTATCATGACAAACAGCAGACTATACAGAGTCCAGGAATATGGTATGTAAACTGTTGGAAGCTAAGGAAATAAACCCCGGTCGTTGGTCTTACTCAAGCATTTGCATTGGCTGATGCTTACTAGTAGGAACCAGACCACGCACTTGGCAGCTTGGCGACCACGAGGGATCTCGCCCCAGACCCTCCTCTTTTCAAGGCCTGGCCCGTTCATTTTAAGCATGAATTTAAGCGTGCTGACAGCAACCTCACTAACGGCAACCTCACTAACGGATTAGCTTATTAATAAGAATGTGATGTTTTTAGCATGTACGAAGTACTCCGTACTCGTAATACCCACCACTGCGGGTCGAGGAGCCAAGACACAACTTGACTTTCTTCAAGCTACCTATCCATGGATCTTCGTAAGGCTATTATCTTATACGCATGCAATAATAAGTCATTGGCAAGCTTGGCAGGCTTGTCAAAAAGCCAAGATCCTCTCGAATTTGGAGGATGAGAATAGGTATTATTGTGCCCTTCTAGCAAATAAAAGGAGCCAAGCGGCTAAGTATTCGAGACGTGGTGTAGTAGAGTAGTAGACAAAGAGGAAATCCTTCCTCTAGTGTAGGGGGCGCCTGGGCGTTCGCACGCGAACCCAAACATCTCCGTAGCGAGCTGTCAAGTCTTTTCCGCAAGGGGGATCTGCACTTTTGTCGGCGATCCAATGACGTCGCTTAGCACATATGAAAAGGATCATAGGGCTAGGAGACAATTACATAGGATTATCAACGCCAAGCTATATCAAGAGAAGCCCGTACGGACGGTCAAGTTGCCAACAAAAATGCCTTGCAGATCTGCAGTGAGCACCTTACCAGTTATGCTGATGTGAGGCACGGCGAATGGCGCGGGTGTCTTCTCGTCACAAGGTTCGGCCGATAGGAACACTAGTAGATGGATGGGATGGAAGAGAGCGAGCTATACGGTGATGATTTGGAGTGACAGGATCGTATATCTGGCCTAGTTGGCGCTCCGAGACTAGGTTTGCGAAGAATGAGGAGCCAAAAAACCCCCTCCTCTCCCCATGGATGGGCGCACTGGCCCCTATCTTAAAGTGCTTAAAGTGCAGAGATGGGGTCGTAACACAACTTCATGAGGGATAGTAATCCTTCGGCACATCGCCCTACTTCCTATTGCTGGAGAATTGGGAGTTGGGTAACTTTGCTTGTCGCACTTAACTGATAATGTCTACGGCAGACACAATCAAACCACCAAGTGGTTTGGACTTAGGGACCACATGCCTCGCGTATGGTGGCACAATACCTTGAAGATTGTCACATCGACCATTCAACCCATGGAGTTCGTGAAATGTCACCTATTCTGTTCAAGAATGCCGCATGCGCCACTACTCCATTGGATATCATGGACGAGGTGCCATCCTTCTCATCACCTTGAAGGGGTTAAGAAGAGCGGGCGCCCTAGTTTAGCAGATCATATCCTTCGTTAGCTCGCAGTCTATTGCAGGCTGGAACGGTTGGGCATCAGGATTCTTGAGGGAGTCGATTAGGTCGATTAGTCGAATTACCTAGTAGTCGCTCCTTATTAGGTTTACGTATATTAAGTCCACGATTACCTTAAACGCTTAAGTTGGTCACGCTACCGGGTCGAATATCGAAGTCGACAAGCTTAATCGGCCGAGTGATCCTATTTAGGTGTATTTACACATACGGGAGCCACGGTCCTGGGCCTTTCGCTATCGCTCGTGAATTCCGTTAGCACGCACGCAAGCAAGTCCCAGTCCCAGTCCCAGGCATGCATTATCTTTCCCGGTCCCCGGCCCACGGAGCTGGAACCCAATGGCGTGCGCTCGCTTGTCCGAAAAAAGAGCCAGAATGCCCACCGCCACGTTGACAACCCCTCCTTTTTCTCTGGCCCCCCTTCCCTTCTCCTACGCTCGGCCGCGTCGCTCTTTTCTAGCTCATTCAGCCCTCTGCGCCACGCCAGTGCACGTACGCACGCGCAATTAAAACCAAAAGACCCTTGAAGAAGTTATATGACGCGAAATCGGCCTGCGAGGTATTATGCACGCTAAGAATACGGCTACAGATACGCCAGCCGTCCCTGGCCACGGACCCGAGAGCATTTTATGACAGAGAGGACTTTTGCTTATTCCTTTCCCGTTTCCCGTTTGGCATGCGATATATTATCACAACAGCCATGTCATTTTGTGGCGTTCTGAACCAGCGCACTATATGTGCTCAGGGGCGTGGGGGTGGCAGCCTTTTGACGTGATGGCGTCGAACAGGATACATACAGGGCTACAACCGGCGAAAGTCCTTCAAAAAGCATAGTCCCATCCCGCACTCTTCGTGTAGAGGAAGCGGAAGACTACCGCGCACAGGGCGGATCTGAGGCTTTATTTAAGGAGCTGACAAAGGTTATTATGCAATGGTTACTGGGGACGACCAACCATGGCGCTGGTAATTCGATTAGAAATGAAAATCGAGATCATCGTGTTCTAGTCTGTCTCGGACCCGGGGTATCTCGATATAGGGCGCTACACTTTAAATTGTATGCCTAGCCTTATTGTGTGGAACCAACACTGGACGGTTTATATCGGACGGCACCTCTCTTGTCTATGCGAAACAGCCGCATAGCCGTAATTATTCAGCTAGGTAATTACACAGGACCGTAGGTATCTTACTGCCTATCAACCTACTAACCTGCCTACCTACCTAACCTACCTTGCCAGGCTTGCCTACCTGTATGTACAGTATGTACAATGTGTACTAAGGACCAAGGTAGGATTTCACAATGATGCCCAAGGCTTCAGCTGGATGGCCTCAGCAGGCAACCGAAATATTGAAAAGTGCTGCTCTCGGGAAAAGACATGGCAAAAGTACCTACCGAAAAGAGGAGATAGTCAGCAACGTCGCTATTGGCCTCCTTCTCAGCCGCTATTATATTATTTTTCCTTTTTTCCCATTCTTGCATAACACATTACTAAAAGGTACGTTCCACGAATGACCGGCAAATAAAGGTGCTGTAACTGTTAATATATATTATAGGTGGTGCAGTTGTACCTAACCAAGCTTTCTTATCACGCCTCAAGCGCTACCTATTACAAGAAAAAAATACTTTAGAGTAAATGAACATCCCTCCATCTTCGGACATGTCAGCGTGAGTAAAGGGTGGTTACACTAAACCGACCAACCTGCAGCGACAGCAAGCAAGATAGATTACAGTCGAACGAAGCTTAAAAGTCAAAAGAAACCTCCGATCTTCCTCTTCGATACTTCGATAGTCCCCTATGCTACCCTACCTTCATACCCTACCTCAACCCTTTAACCCTACCAGCCTACCAGCCTACCTTATTTTCTCCTCCCACCTTCTCCATTAGGCTTGTTTCTTCTTTCGTTCTCACACGTAATATTTTATTCCCGCCAGACAGACAGGGTAATATGTTGGTCGCTATTTAGGCAGTACCTCTCCCTCGGGTTCCGGATCTATTCCCAATCTGAGTCAAAAGCGGCCAAGTTCGCTAGCCCACCCACCAGCACAGGGCTAGGCTTTCGTGAAACACGTTCCTAGTTTAGGCAACTTATCCGATCGATTTTTAGCACCGCGTGGATGAGTCCAATTCTTGTTCGCACTGACGATGTTGCCCCTCCCGCTTCGTAAGTGCACCACATACGCATGCATGATTACTTTATACACGATGTACTATGTATGTAGGCTAAATTGTCTGTAGGTAGGTATGTAGGTGCCTATATTGAATGCCTACATACGTATATAACACCGTGTATAGTATCATGATACGCAATACCTATCTAGGACCCTAGGTACTTATTAGTAGACCACAGGATATAAAGTAGACTCTTATGGTATCCTTTTCAGTCTTAGCTGCCGCATCTGAGTCTATCTAGCAATGACGTTTAACAGTCAGCTTACTAGCCCCCGTCCGGGTTCGGCGCCGACACCTTATTGAATAGGAATATTACTTGTTTTTTTATCTTATCCTTCCATCGTCAGCTGGTTTTATCCTTCGGTAAGACTGTCGTGCTCACGGAGCATCAACATCTTATAGCCGAAGATCTACCTCGACATGATGCTAAGGGATATAATCCGGATTCGACATCGGACATCGTACCGTGGAGCCAAACTCGCAGAGGCAGGTATTAGGTAAACAAAGCTACTGGAGATTTCTCGGTAACAACATGGGCACGGTGGTGATATGTAAGTTATGCATATTTTAAGTCGTGATATGATTCATCCAACCTCTCACTAGCCCACGCATGCGATGACGATAATGGCACCTACAAGTGGCCAGATGCAACCACTTTGCGTCTGGAGTGCATTAGTCTCGAAGCCTAGAAAACGAATCACGCATACGCTCGCACAAAAGGCCATCAAAAGCAAGATGTAACATAGGTACACACGCATAAGGCTCCGGTTTTATAGCGCGACGGCAAAACCTGGTGTTGTTATAGTTATACAAGAGGGAAAAGAAAGGCGTAGGATTACCCGAGCGCGTAATCCTCAAAGAGAACTGCCCAGGGAACGACTCCCTCTATATGTGCATGTTGTGTGTAACCGAGGCTCGCCAGTTGATACCCAACGCGGGAAGCGTGGTAGATCGGAGATGTTTTCGAACCCAGGACTCCGGGATTCTCGAATCAATCGTTGGGATTCGATTTCGGGTCGCTCAGCCGCCCGTGGTGTACCCAAGGGCGGGAGGAGACCCGAAGGAACGTGAACCTAGAATTTTTGGCTTTTCTTTTCTTTTTTTTTTTTTTTTTCCTCTTCCGAGTTGGCTCTTCGCATTGTTGACACGACAAGCTGACGATGCAAACTTCGTCACAGGACCATGCGATCCTGAATGGGAGGACCTAGCTTGTATGACCTATATGACCCTATCGTGAGTAAGCGCTGCTGTTTCGAGCAAGTTATGTCCGGGTTGGAACGTCAATCATCGGCCGCCAGATTCCGAACGTGAGCAGATAATTCCATCCGCTTTGCGTTGGGACGTGTAATCATCAATAAGACTGAAACCCGGCAGCGGTGAGGAATGACGGGTATGCGAAACACGGTCGGCCGAAAGGCATGGGATATGCCGTCAAATCCACATGGGAAACCCAGGAACACCCCGAGTGTCAAAGCGGCCAAGCTTTCGAAGGTTGACGACAAATTATCCCGGCATTTGGCAGGGTGAGGAGGCATGAACACGTTCAGCGTACCAGCGACCAGGATGTTTTGGATAGGGTCCTAGCTGTGCCAGACTCCCAGCAGAACATCATATTTTATTTGAACCGGGGTATACAATGGCTTACGGCAAGGTATAATAGTTTAATCTAACTAATATCGTAACAACCGTAACAACTTGATGTTCAGCTGCGTAATATTGCGTATAGGAATATAGCAGACCTATTGAACCCTACCATGAATCCTTTGATAAGTCATAAACGCCTACATTAATGCGACGCATTGGGGGCGTACGAAGGCACGTCTAGACAGCGTAGGACGGCCTGGGGAGACTTACTCTACATACTACCGGTAGGTATGTAAGTACCGCAACTCATCTACTCATCCCAGGCTCCAGGGTCTAATATGCGACTTGCCGACCGCTGAATAGATCCTCCCCTTATCGAGGAACATTACACAGAGCGGCACAGACATGCAATCTGTAAGCTCTGTGTAACAGAATGTAACCATTGGTAAGTCCCCTTGAGCTCTCATTGGCGCGGCATATTGCGTCGTGTACTTGATATTGCGTACATACATTAAACGTTCGGTGACAAGAGTTGACGTGTATGTGACTCTATCTGTATATACCTATCAGAACTTCTCCATCTTCCTGTCCGGTTCGGGCTCGAGAGCCTTGCCGGCGGAGTTTACTTTTGGGGAGTAGAAATGCACTTATGTATATGCAGATGTACAATACAGACCTACCTCCAACTACCTAGTGTAATTAACCTACCTACTATATATGTAGGTATGCAGGTATATGTAGTAGTATAGTATGTATTGTACCTACCGTATGTCAATATGAAGGATGTATTGACGTATGTACCATGTACACTAATGTTGATCTTAGTCCCTTACCCTTCCCAGCTTTATCCTGCGGTTGGTAAAGATGCTGATTCGCACCCCACACCGATAGTTCGCAATCTTATTCAGACGCCTGCTTCGCCGCCGCTCGCTAATGACCACTAGTAATGCCCTCGCAAATAGCCGGCTGACCGCTGACTGAACTTTTTTCTTTCTTTTACTGACATTTGTCGACGATCCACCGCTAGGCCTCTTCGCATCTCGCATCTCCTTTCGATAAGTCCATTCTAGGTATCGCCTCGCTGTACGACGACAGCATGTTTCGTATGGATTAGCCTATGATATACTACATACCGTCTACACTCGGGATCACGAGAGCCAAGGAAGATGAGTCGTTGGTTGCCGGCAGCTGGCGCTGTGCCTATTCCTACCCAACTCCCATTATCTCCGCCTTCTTTTGGTCATAGCGAGTCAAAAGAGGGCGTATGCTGTCACATGTGAATGAAGTCAAGACGATGATTGAATATTTCCTCATAGGCAAAATGCATCCCAGCCGGCCAGCCAGCCACGGCCATATAGGGCGAGGAGGCCTCTCTGAGACAGATGACGTGATGTCAATATCATGAAGTTAATTATTATCCTCCCGCCCGTCATACCCGTTGATTGTTACCGTCATCCGCCTCAGCCCTTTTTGGGGATAGGCGAAGTTGGAGATTGCCGGGATTAAGGTGTTCATTCGGAAGGGCAGGAAATGAAAATGGGACAGCGAGCACATTTTAATATTGTAGCCGCAGAAGTCCGCTTCACCATTTGTCGGAATTCTACCTTTTTACCCTCGTATTTTACTGGTTTCCGGGTTAGGTGACAAACAGGATCTACTTCCCTACCTACGGTTACGGTTTTATTTTAATTTTTTCTTAATTTTTTTTCTGCCCCCAAGCCGAAGCCATGTTCCGGAGCCCATGCAACCCACCCCTCGAACGATGGAGAAGCTTAAGCTTAATTCAAGGACAGGGAGTCTACTCAAATCAGAAACGTCGACGGGGGTGCCACTCACGTTGTATTTGTCCTAGCGCGCCCCCCCTAAATAGTAAAACAGCGAAAGGGGGGCCATGCCGAGCCCTTGGTCAGCGACCTTGGCGCATCCTTGGGTTTCCCTTGCCCACGCTTGGCTCTGGAAAAGAAGCTCGAGAATCTCGGCAGAGCCAAGCACAACAGCCCGCAGATATGCAAAATTCGATGTCTCCCTCTCATTGGGTCAACCGCCGTGTTCTCCACTAAGCCCACCTTATTCTAACAGCAAAACTCCCTGTGTCATGTGCTGACGCGGCCCCTTCGGTGATACTCAGGAGCAGCAGCTGTTGGTGATTGTCGGCCGGCCGGTAGATAATACAGTAGGTGGTAGCTGCCAGTCTGCTTGCGGTAGTAGCTTTTATTGCATTGTTCGACCTCTTCATCCTGGGATCGGCACGCTTCGGAAGCTCGAGCCTAAAACTAATGCTTTGTAGGGTCCATATCCCCGTGATGTGGAACATCGTATACCACCATCAGAAACTCGCCTTCCGAAAAGTTACAGCAAATTGACGATGAAATGGAGCGATTCCCGCCGACGATCCTGTTCACAACCTCTTCTGGGTCACGGGGGTAAAATATGCGCAACCTAGGAGCGACGACGGCATAAGCCGCCGGGATCGCGATAGGCACGGATGGAGAAAGAGGCTAGCTGCTGTAGCTAGAACTGTAACTAGGCTACTAGCCAGCAGGTAGGTACCGTGGTTTTTTGGAATATTTACCTACCTTACTGCATGATATATTATATTGCCTAACATTACGTCCGGTATCAAACCCGTGCCGTAAATTTGGGGTACCTTTTAATAATAAATTCGTAACTACCTAACGTGTCAATACATCGATACTCCAATAATCCAATACTGTCGCCAACGCTAAAGCCAAGGGAATGTCAAGAAAGTGCCAAGTCCCTTAAGTGTGTCACGAAGAAACGGTGTCTTCACCAAGCCCTAAAAAGCTGGAATATGTGCCTATTCGCGACCACCCTAATCTTCAAACGGGTTGTTTATTTGCCAGAGGGCAGGCCCAGGCCCTAAGGGTGGACACATGGGCTGATCAGGATCTGGGTTCGAATCGCATCAGTGATCAACTGGTCAAGGTAGGTAATCCTGCACCCCGGACAACACGTGAATCATCTTGGGAGTACAGAGATTTCGTGTATAGGGCCGTCCTTTATTCGGCCAAGCGCATATTATTATTCATCTGCTCTAAGAGGATCCCCTCACCTTCTTGATGACGAGTTGAACAAACTCGATAGCGGCTTTGTTACCTAATGCAGCAACTTGACGATGTCTTTTTGCGCCGTCCTCAGAGACTACTTACTGACTAGTAGGTACTGATACCCCACTGTTGCAGAGTTACCTGTGTAGACAGGACGACGTAGCGTATATCGTATGCATCCCCACCAGCTAGTACATAGCTTAGGACGAGATGGTGATAATGGATGTTACATACGAGGGAAACGGGTAGATCACCCCAAAGCTAGCCGAGGGGGGAATCTGCCGATGGTGAACCTCTCTTTCTTTGCGCCGGGAATTACACCGCAGCCCAATGCCACCCATATATCTAGTTCGAATAACGCTCGTTCTTGGCAGGCGGTTAAGGCTGCCTACGTGCATATCCTGCACTCTATCGCAATGAAACCAACAGAGAGCTAAGGGTTAATTTGGAGGGGACCATTGCATAGTAGTCCGTGGCCAACTGCATCATGACAGCTTTGGGCCGCGCTTCCAATGGATAGCCACCTCAACATTCCTTGCATTAGATGAAACGTCAATATGGCCTAAGAGATTGATAGTGCGGTCATATGGCCTTAATCCATCCTTACCGGCATAGCGTGGGCGTAAGCTCATCAGCCGTGCGATGAGGAATTGCGTAGTAATAAACCGAATGCTAGGCCGTAGAAACGGCCGAGCCGCGGGGCGATTTCGTCGCTAAACTGACCAGGCTCACGGGAACCTTTTTTACGGCTACGGGTGTTCGCAGGAGTTAAAGCTTACCTGACTGGTATTCAAGAGATCTGGTCGTGCAAAGCAAGCTGGCTACGGAAAATACTCTTCACATTCAGGCACTAGATGTTCATCCCTTTCGGCTGTACCAATGGTCTCATCATGAACGAGATACGTACCCACCGAGATAGAAAGGATTGAGGTATATCAGGCTCTACGGTGCCTTGGTAGAAGAATAGGGTTATAGGTGTTCACACCGAATGATAGCTCGCAGAGGCGAATGTAGGACTAACACTCATGCTTGTGGATCCTTCACAAGGAAAACCTCTCATATGTTGTACTTCTTCGGAGCCCAGTGCGATATTCACCGATCGGAATTGAAGGTGGCGGTCTTGTGGTGCGATGAGCCAATGTTCTAACTGCCGAGTCGGGGAAGATTTCATGAGTGAACCTGTCGATCTGTTGCCGACAGTGAGGTCATAAGAGTAATGCAAAAAAGAACATGATGAATATAGATGAGGGTTCAAGTTACCTGACGGATGGTTTTTCCTTGCATTGCACAGGGCTTCTGTCCTAGTGTATAGTTAAGTATGCGATTGCGGCCCAATAGTAGCTAAGAACTTGTTGCCCCCTGAAAACTGATCATACTATCACATACTTGTAGCACTATTCAAGTCGCGCTCAGCTCCGCAGTGCATTGAACGCAGGCCTGCAGGTGATGATAGATGCTGCCTTCAAATCATACCTTGACTTTATCCAAATGCAAGTGAAGTCTGGATGAAGCGACACAAGAATAAGATGCTGTGTCTAGGACCTGTCAAAACTAGCCTCAGACTTTGATTCTGTCCTCGTGAGGTCCGAATCAAAGCACAGCAGACGCCACAAAGCTTGTTCGGCAGTCATGGTCTGAATCGACATCGCGTTGTGCGAGGGTTGTACGAGACACTCCCCACGTCCCAGAGAAGAAAGCATTAACGAGCACGGCATGTCCGCCATCGATCTGTGCTCAGCAATCACATCGGCCGTACCAGCGGGGGAACGCGGAAGTGTCGTGTATTGTTTGGATGCCGGAGAGATAGCAGATCAGCCGGTCGAAGCCCACGCCGAAGCCGCCATGAGGAGGACAACCCCAACGCCGTAGATCGACGTACCAACTGAGGTTATTCTCTGCCGATTGTGGTGAATCTGATTCGATGGCGTTCTCCGAAGATGTTGGGGCTATCCCGTGGGTGCGCATCGATTCTAGTAGATTATCCAGTCGATGTTCACGCATAGACCCGCCAGCAATTTCGCACAAATCTGGTACGAGGAGATCGAAGCATTCGACCGTCGCACCATGTGGGGATTCGACGCAATCTCCCTTCATGTAGAAAGCCTTGATATCACGTGGATAGTTCGTGACAAATACCGGACTACCTTTACCCACCTCCGTCGCAATGTATTTCTCGTGCTCAGTGCTAAGGTCCTCGCCCCAAGTAGGTCTACGAGTGATAGCTGCGCCTGCGTTCTCTAATGTCTGAATGGCCTCAGTATACGTAATGCGAGGCCAGCTTGGCTGTAAGATACCCGCCCAGCGTTGTTCGACCTGTTCCGCTGTAGCTAAATCCGACGCGCCATCGTTTATTCGTGCCAAAAGCTCCTCTTTGACTCTTGACGAACTCAGATCAGTGGCGATGTGTTTCAACATCCCTTCCGCAAAATCCATCACAGATCCCAGATCATCAGTAAAGCTCATTTCCGCCTCCAGCATGTAGAATTCGCTAAGATGACGTGGGGTATCACTTTTCTCCGCACGAAAGGTCGGAGACAGCGTCCATACGTTGCCGAGAGCCTGAGCGAGAGCTTCCAAATGCAACTGAGCTGATACAGTCGTATAAACGGGACGCCGAAAGAATGGTTTAGATACAGCTGTCTTGGATTCCGCAGGCGCTGGACTGGGATCGCCCGCTGACACATTAAAGACCTCGCCGGCACCTTCGCAATCTGATGAGGTGAGGATAGGGGTGTGAGTCTGTATGAAATTGCGGTTTCCAAAAAACCTAGTCAATGATGCGATGATCTCAGAGCGAAGTCGAAGAACGGTAGTATTAAACGGTACCCTGGGACGAAGATGGGGTAAGGTTCTTAGATACTCGGGAGTATGATATTTTCTCTGGATCGGAAACGTCTATGGCGATGTAAGTCACACTACATAGGTGCGTAAAGCGAGAAGGCTAGACATTAAGCTTAAACAGACCTTGGCGTCAGACGGTCCCAGCACCGTGGCTCGTTCAACATGTAACTCATGGCTTTGTTTGAGGCCTGGGGATGGAGTCCAAGACCCATGTAGTCGGACAGCGGCCCCGATACTCAGACTATTGATAGTATAGTTAGCGAGTGAGAATGCCACGGGGAGGTTTCTGGTCAAACCTGGATGTCCTACCCTTCGGCCTGATCAATAGGCACTACAGCCTGGAGTGATCTAAGAGAAGAACCATCTCCAAGGGCGACAAAACTACGTAGCTTTTGTGTACGGACGGACCGAACGAAGCCATCGATCTTTACATCTGAGACAGCATCTTGAGGCTTAAAATCGAGGAAACCAGCGATAGTTGTAGGAGCCGCGGCAGTGGTGGATATGAAAGCTCGTGATACTACATTTGAGGTGAGTCTTGAGTAGAGTCTCAAGGGGTAGGGATATCTCGGCGACGCTCCTCTCAAAAGTGGTATAGCAGAATTCATCTCATACGGTTAATCATAAGATGGCCGATTAAATCAGGTGACTAAGAATATGTTTAGTATATTACAGACACATCCATGTTGATTAATTAAAGATTCAGTGTTGTATATTGTGATTCACTTATTCTAGCCACAAGGGTGAATGTGAGTGTGAATGTGAATGAAGTTTGGTGTTGATGAGAGAGGAAAAATATGGAGAATATTGGAATACTCTGCTCCGGATATACTTCGGTCAAAGTGTAGACGTCGATTCTCAAGAGATCCACTTTAACTTCCCTCCAACGCCCGAAGGGGCTACTTGAACCATAACAGGAAACAAGCTATTCCCATCGTGGTATCGCGGTATCCCTATTAGTCATCAAGCTCGACTTGTGATGTTTTCAATGTTTTCAAGCTATTATTTAAGTACCCTAAAGTTGTCACCCCCTTAAAACTCCCTAAGCTCAAAAACTTTTTTTTTTGCCATTCCACAAACAACAACACAAATTTGCGCTATCCGTCTCATATCCCGAGGTGATCGCTTCTATTATACTTCGAAAGCTTACCTATCGCTAGGCTGTGAAACAATCTAAGACTCTATCTTAGTTTCCTCGGTGTGTCGCGAGCTTTCGACATGGACATGGGATCAAAACGAAGATGGGATGAGAAAGAAAAAAAATGTAAAGAGAGAATCTATTACGTAGGAGTACAGTACGTCCATGGCAAACATACGGTATTAATACCGGAGAGATCAACGTCGATGTTTGTTATTAAACAGGTACTCTTTAACTACTAGGTAGGTAGGTAGGTAGGTAATCGCAGATGACCCTACGTACGTCATGAGATATACAACTCTCGCTTGATGAGTCATGAGTAAAACTTAGTAAGGCCGAGCGAACCTCGCCTATCCATATGGGTATCAGGCTACCATCCATATCGAGAGTGCTTGCTAGCACTGTACTTCACAGTTATCCATACGGATGAACTTCGTCCCATCGTCCTGGTTACCTAGTTCCTAGAGAATAGTGCCATCCATCCTAGCTCTTGTAATGTAACTATTCCCATCTACCAAAGCACCACAGTCTATCGAATCGATAAGCAACGCTGAATAACACAGCAGATAATCGTCAACGCTTCCTAGACTAAAGTATGACAACTCGTAAATTCCATCGTTTAGCCCGCAGGTGCTCTACGATTCTGCACTCTGAGGGGTACCAGATCTGTCCGACTTCGGTTATCTGCAGTGTATCCTGATCTTGAACTGGGACAAAGATTCCGTCTACTTGGGAACCGAGCTGTGTGCCACAGAGACAGATGTCTAATTCTCCCATGTTCCTGGCTAACAGAATCATTTTGCAGGCAAAGGCGGTGCGGAAGCTATTTGTGGGTTGTTATATGGAAAGCGAACCGCTTGGCCTATGGACTGAAGTCTTCTCATCTCAATGTCTAGGACATAGTGGACTCGATAGGATGATTGCTTTCATATTGGTCACACAGTCTCTCCCGGGCGCTGACTGTGCCTACAAGAAAGGAAGTTTCCAATACCGCAGTGAACATGACTCTACATCTACGTCTACATCTCCCCCAAGGCTGTCATTCTACGTGGCTAATGTAGCTGCATTCGGCTCGAAGTTGATTTTCTTATAAGATCGTATCTGGATCCGGATTTCTTGGGTTGCATTCTGCCCACTTCGATCAGACAGATCTGCCAGCCACTCGATCATCTCCAGATCTCTCTATATGACCTATCAGAAAACGTTAGCCTATCGCTGTGGAGTAACGTTTGTCTAAGATGCCTTCTTCGAAACCCAAGCCGTCTGAGGTTGCCGCTGAAACGAAGCGTCACTACATACCAATCATAAAATCTGAATATGCACAAGTATGGCCAACTCACTCTTATCTTTTCCAACAGCCCCTTTCCCAGATTCCCATGCAGAACTCCGTCAGTGGCGCGGCTCCATCACCGCCCGAATTTTGTAAGCACTAAGTATACCTTCTAGATCTCTGTCACACCCTGACCTGTCACACAGATATCGCCGCCGGAGACCCAGTCGATTTCACAATCAACTGGAAGATCAAAGTGAACCTCAGAATACCATTCATATGCGCGGCAAACGACAAGCGGCCCGGAGGAGACTGGGAGACAGGAGTGGTGAGTTTTTCTCTCCTTTTTTTTTTCGCTCCCGTCCCCCCGCCCCCGCCCCCCCTTTTTTGTCCTTTATAAAGGGCTTGAAAATCTACGATATACTTATCATCCTACCTTCGACTGATTAGGTCGGCTACGAAGAGCGCCTCTGCAGACGCAGCACGCTATCCGCGACGCTTAGCACGCCGGGGCCGGGCTCGCAAGTGGACAACAACTACCCGATCCCGTCCGAGGGGGGCATATACTCGGAGGCGGTGGTGGTGTTCCGGGGGCCGCACGACCAGTACAAGAAGCTGGAGCAGTGGCACGACCTGGCGGTCGTCAGCATGCCGGCGGCGCGGTGGCCGAAGCTGTCGCACGGCGGCGCCAAGTACGCCTTCCCGCTGGAGCGCGAGATGGTGCGCAACAAGATCCGCTCCGCCCTGCGCATCTGCGCCTACTACGAGCACCGCACCGTCGTCATCGGCGACTTCGGGCTCGGCAATGGCCACAGGAACCCACCCCAGGAGCTTGCCGAGCTCTGGCGCGACGTCTTCCTCTACGACCCCGACATCCGCGGCCGCTTCGACTACGTCGCGTTCGTGTTCGAGGACCGGTACCAGAGCACCGCGAAGCTGATCCTCGACGACATCGCCAAGAAGAGCAAGGGGGGTGGTAGCCATGGCGGGAGCTCGGGTCATGGACACTCGAAGGGTAAGTCCCGCGCCTCTATGAGCTCGGCCTCGAGTTCTGGGAGTGGCGCGGGGGTCCCGCCGACGGATTTTGAGATCTTCTCGCGCGTCTTCGACCCCGTCGAGGTGCAGAGAGTGCTGAGCCGGCCTGATCCTAGGTATGACATCTCGATGCTGACGTCGTGATGGGGCTCGAGGTGTAGGTACCTAGAGAGGCTGGTAGGGGTTCGCGGTGTCGAGACAACGTTGGGCTCTCGTACACCATTACACAGCGTCGAGTCGTCATACGATCCCATGTGGGCGTAATCGACCCGGCGATCCGGTCGGATACGGGGGTGGGCATTGGTGATGTTTTCTTCCTTCGTTCCTAGATTGATTACATCCTATAGGATATGGGGTAGGTGGTTCGTCAAGGGTTCGGGAGGAAAGGAGCGCGGTAGAAAAAAATTGGGATAAAACTTCAGGAGATGCGTTGCTTTGCCGTGTACTCTAATCACTTAGTTTATATTGATTGTCTTATCATGCAAGGACGTAAGTATCATATCATATCATGGCTGCTGTCTGTACGCTTGTGGGATGGAATATAAACCTTGTTATAGGTTCATCTGTTTCTTCCTACTGTGCGGCTGTAGAGTAGTGTTACAGAACCTTCAAGATCAGACGATTAGGCGCTGTATCACGCGCATCTTCGCCACTGTCACATTGGGGTTGTTAGATATTGACAAGGAGATGAGCACCTCAGCCTTGACTCGATCATCCGGCTTCGATCCAGTCCATCACCTCGATCCCCTTGCATCATCCCTAAGCTTGGCTGTCCTTCCGAGGATGAAGGACGAGGCGAACTCCGGCCTAATGAATTCATAGACGACGGTGTGCTATTGCTCTGTTGCTAGGACTAGGTCACATGAATCCACAACGATGAAAGATACAGCTGGTAGCCGTTAAGTGAACTTAGGTTAAGGACCAAGGCTTAGCGTTCCGGGATAGCCAGGCGAAATAATGAGAACTTTTAGGGGCGCCTCGGTCACAGAATCAGTAATATATTTCCATCACATGCCTTATCCTCGGATCAGATCGTAATGTGTGGGTGACTATAATATCTAGCGGTGAGCTCCACAGACGGGGAACCGGTATTGACAACGCATCGCTGATTTTTGTTGTCCTTACTTTTGCCGGTTTGATGTCGTCGTAATGTTGTCGTAAGGGTGATGTTGTATATGATTTGGTACTTGAATGACCTGCTTGTACCTAGGTAAGGACAAACGAAACCGGTCATTGGGGATACTCTCAGGGCATACATGCATGTGCATATATGAGCAAACTAAAGCCTCCGGGTATGTATCTGCAAGTGAGATCTAGCCGCATGGATGAATCTACCTAAGCACCGAGTAGACAAGTACCTAGTCGAGATGGAATATGATTTGTGCGGAAGCGGCTAGCATCAAACCCCCGGATCACGCAGGCAAAGTAGATGCATGTAAGAATCAAGGGTTTCGGGGTGTTGCGCTAGGAGAACACGACGTTGATCTTGTATGTAGGTAAGTTAGGTAACGCTTTGGGGTCTCAGATAGGCGAGGCCGATATCTTTCAAAGTTCTGACCTGGCCATGTGGACGAAGCTTCTTCTATGCAGGTCTGACTCTTTTGGAGGTGTGTTTCAGCCACCGAGTGGATTAAAAACTGCTATGGGAATTCTGACTGGTAGCGCCAACGCCTTCGCGGTCAGGGGTAACACAACAAGCCGTGTTGGCTAGGTAGATTGATAGGCTGGATTCATGAGAAGTATACCTATGTACTGGGAAAGGAGGCTCTCGATACGGAGTTTCCGAGATCATACCTAGAAAGGTACATAGCGAGACTATCGCCGTTTGGTATAAATTAGAATTAGTGGCTTTGAGGTAGGTACCTATTATCTTGCTCACATCATCGCACAGTGTTGCTGAAGGATTAAATCTCATCAACTTTGTCTGGCAGGTTTGTGTTGCTGTAGACTACCGAGTCAGAACACGATCTAAATTTATAGCGCAAGATTCCGAGACTCGGGATTTATCCGTAGTCACTCATATGAGCAAAAGAAAATGGGGCCCGAGTACAATTTAATTGCAAGATAACCGTTGGAAGGATAAGGCTCTATTACGCCATTTTATCCTCAGTGGCGCCCTGGTATTCCGCAAGCAGCCGAGTCTTTTACGGGATGTTCCAAAGTAGAAGAAACAACCGCGACATGCATATGGAAAGTTGAGCGAGTTTGTTTTCTACACTTTGTGTTGTGAAGTGAAAAAAAAGGAAATCAACTAGGGTGATCTTCAAATGTGCTCGATAAGTCTATGAGAAGTTGATTCATAGTCTACGAATAGCTATTATCCACGGGACGGCTTGAAGCATTTTTCCCGAGCATGGCAGCATAGCGCCTCGTGAAGTGCCCACGATCATTGAACTTGAGATCCTCATTGGTCTAAGATTTGTCTGGGAATCGTAAGATTTTCTTATGATAGGTTGTGTTATCAACACGGCTTACGGCAGTTCCGTGTGGTATCACACGGCCCAAGCTTGGTACGAAATGGCTTCAATTTGCAAAGCTGAAGCACAATCTTGCATGGGAAATTTTCTAAAGTGGATAATTTATACACATCATGATAGTCGGCGTTCCCCGAGTCGAGGTAGTTGAGGCTGAGTAAACTTCCTAGATTAATCGTCTGTCTAAAAACTTCAAGATTCACGCAGTACAACTAAAGTTGTTAACTACATGTATAGAATGGCTCGGAATTATTTTGATGATACATAGCATCATGTGGCTAGCGGATGAAATTATGATATTCGCTGCATGTATCCCTAAGTGTATATCTACAATGTCAGGAGTTACGGCTTTCAAGAATCTCGCCTGTTCGTCAATCAGCCCTAGTGCCTGATTGTTTGAGATCGATAGGCTGGGGAAATATATTATACCCGTACTAGTGGTAAGTTGATATATATATTAAATACTCATTCAAAAGCAGTCATGCGGACTTGACATATACCAGGTACTTAGTCACAATAAGACGTAAGGCTGTCCGAACTAATGTCGACTCGAATTTTCAAGACTGAGCGCAAACACCCTGTACCGATAAATTTTACAGAAATAATGGAGCTCACGGCCGTTAATAACTATTGGTACGGAAGGAGGCAGTCGGCTTATTTCAAGATGTCTCGGGCTGGATTTCCGTTGGATTGTTTGCTTCGCTGCAGTCACAGGCGAGATGCAGGGTCTTTCGGCCGAAACGAGGTCTCCATCACCCTGCTGGGATAGACAAGAAGGTGATTTACCATAGTATCAATGAGTTAGTTCTGCCGGGGAAAAAAAACTAGTAATCCATGATTGACATGTCTCAATTTGGGAGGCTGGGCGACACAAATTTGCACTGAAATCACCAAACATCAAGGCGGGACGGGGTTGATCTTTTGGTATCGAGGTGCGACGCGGTACCACTTGACTTGATAGATAGGTATGATCTGACATCGAGGTAGTAAGATCGAGAGGCAGACTAGCCGTACCTATGTATCCCTAAACCTAGAATCGCTTCTTCATGAGGCTCTCGGGTAAAGATCTAGAATGTTTCCCAATTGCCGGATTCTTGGGTCTGAGGTTATTTGTATGTGAGTCTCCAGGATTGACCCTGCGAGTAGTATGTTACCAGTATTGTGGCCTTAATCCTTGGAACGTGGATGCCAAGGAACTGTGCTCATCGCCTTCCTTTCGTCTGTGGCCAGCCAACTGCATTGACCAATGTTAGCGGTTGCTTTTCATACATCCCTCGAGGAACTAGGATCATCCTGCATGCTTTTTCGGCATATTACGATGAGAAGTAATAAAAGATTGACTTACCTCAAGTTGTACGCCCTTATGTAAGTGTACTAACCAGTCCACATAACTTTGCGCTTCGTTGTTACGATCCTCAATCAACATTCTTGCAAACTCGTATTCAGCCCCGTCAATTGCTTGCCTAGCCAGCTGAATCGTCAATGCCTTGGAACCGCGCATGGTCTTGAGGAATTCGATGATGTTCCGGACCTGGGCGTTTAGGTGCGTTTGTAGGACTGGTAAGGAAGAGCTGTACGGGTCAAGCGAATTGAGGCTATCCTTGCCTTCACCAAACAGATCCACCAGCAGATTCGGCGAGGTTTGGGAATGGAACCATAGTAAGCATTGCTGCCCGTTATCTACGAGATATACACCTCCTGGTTCCACGCGGCTGAACGACGTACGAATGGCTGGCGGCACCCTCAAGTAGCCGGTGTCCTTGTCGGGGAATCCGTCTTCGGGATTGAGGTTGTGAATAGGTATCATCCTAGGATAGAGGTAGAGACTGAGTTCTGGAGCCCCCATTGACCTGATCATGCGCATTTCATGTACCCTTCGATCGGAGGTCTCGTTTCCTCCCTTGAAAGCGCGGGATTTGATAAGGCCAAGCATGTACATGGAGAACTCTTTCAGCTTTTCAGGCATGACCAGTTGCCCTGGTGGATGCGACTGTGAAGAGAAATTCTTACGATATCCAGCAAGAACATCGATCGTCTTTTCTGTTAGGCCTAGTCTAATGTCTTTCAGGGTGGCGGAAGTCGAAGCTAGCTTGGAAGCGGCGTCCTTGGCAATGATCGTGTAAACAGCGTCTTGGTCAACGAACTTCATGCACTCCCGTGCGTTATCACTGACGCTTGCGATGACATTGCAACACCTTACTCGCCGCTCACCGGAGGCAGTCGTGTACAATAAGGCAGACTGGAAATGGGCATCGAGCTTCGAATCGAGCTTTCCGTCATAGCCAAACGTAACGCCTACAGCCTTGTCGGCATCTATGACACCTATTTCGAGATCGGCCCCGAAGGTATGTTGTATGAAGTTGCCGTGGTATGCTGATATTTGGAGGCCATTGGAACACCGAACTTTCATCAATGCCTGATAGCCGGTCTCCCGCGTAACTGTATGTTTGATTTCGAGAGAGAGCTTCGCATTATCGCGACCAGCAACGAAATTAGGATAGTAAAACGTTTCCCCACCAGTCGTAGACGCAACGTGACCTTCAAATAGTTAGTCATCATGACGATAGCACTATATGTTCGGGTTATTTGCTTACCAATAGTGGCTACGTCTAAATACCCACCAGATGGAGCGGCTAAAAAGAAGTCAACACCAACACCAGCCGCAACCATCTTCTCGGCAATTTTCCTCCACGCAGGATGATCAGTAGTGAAGAGTTTCTTGTCAATTTCGCCGCCTGAATACTTCCCGTCATCTCTCATAAAAAGTCGGTTGGGGCCCCAGGTAGGCAATGCAGACAACGAACACACCATTTTCCCTCCGGTTTTTTCCAATGCAGACAAACATGATATTAACGTGGGCAGTAGAGCGGGTTCCGGATTCTTGATATCGGCGAACAGCGTCGGCAATCGCGCAAGCAATGATGTGATGACCGCCTTTGATTCGTATGGGTCGACGAAAAGCCCGTCACTAAGTGGTACAAAGGGGTCTTCAAGGTCGGACATTATCAACATTTGCGCCTGCTCCAGTGCGGGATTGCAGTTGTAAAAATGAATGTCCTTGTCATACGTGACGAAGCCAACCTTGGCGCCAGGCGGAATTCGTCGTTTCGGTTCACCATTCTCGTCTAGCTCATCACCCCCTTCGGGAGCGTAGAGCGCGGCGAGTATACCTTCGCAAAAAGCTTCTAAGAATCCCTTGTTGTAAGATTCTTGGGTGACGTCAATCGCAAACAGCCAATGAAGACCCGTCGGCTCCTTCGTCCAGTACTCCTTAGGTACCGTGAATTCGACGGTGCCTCTCGTCAACTCTGGCCGCTGATCTCGGTCGACTCTTACGCCCTGTGGGGTTGTGGCGCAAAAGTATTCTGAGGGGGTATCGTTAGGATAGGTACAGAGGTTACACACGAATTTGCTCCCCCCTGAGCGGAACATCATAAAGGGATTAATGTAAGCGCGACATCTCCGACATCTTGGTGGCCCAACATCCCCGAAATCAAGTACGGGAACCTCCATCTCACCGGGCTGAAGGCGGGCCAGGGGTTGCAAAATGAGGCCTAAGGGCAGACCCGTACTATTGAGGCCTTCTGCGTTAGATGGAATATTATTCATCGTCAACCTCGTAAACTTAGGCGAGGAATTGCCTTGGTCGTAGGCGACGAAAGAGACGGTGGCTGGAGGAGGAACATGACGCTCGAAGGTCGGATATACATTGCTTAGATAGTACTGTTGAGGTACATCCCGAGAAACTGGTACGCTGGGGATATCATCTGGTGAGACCTGTTGTCCTCCTGACGCTGGCACAAAGGCAGGTGCATGGCCTTGGTCTATTTGACCACTTCTGGCGGCAAATTCAGCTGGGGTCGCGGGTATTGCAGGGTTGAATGGTGCGTTGACGGGAGCTGGGAATTGGTTAGGCACGGCTGGCTGTCCGATAAATTGACTACCCGGTTGTACGGAGGGATCTGCGTTTAAGAAAGCCGTGGCGGGCGTTCCTACGGGCGGTATCCCATTATATGCTTGCGAAGAACCTGCCGGCGCTTCTACTGCGTGAAACACATGTCTATCCTTCTTCTTCTTCCTTACTGAATGTTGACCGTCCCCTATTGACATTCCTGCCATCTGCGCGGAAAGACCTCCATCCTGCGGAGGTGCAGCTACGGGCGAAGGGCCACCGAGCGGTGGGGGAGCGTTTCCATAATATTGTTGACCCGGGGGAGGGGCAGGAGAAGCATAGCCAACGCCTTGTTGATAGGGATTCTGAGCAACGGGGGGTTGAAATTGCGGAGGGGCAGGTTGACTCGTTCGGTTTGGATTGTTAGGATCAAGCTGTTCGCCTTGCCCTAGGGCATGGTATGTAGAGTAGTCGGCCATCGTAATAGACTAGCTCTATAGCTCAATAGCTCTATGAATGGAATTCGAAGTCGCCCGCTATCGTTTTATTGATGTGTGCCTTCTCGTGTACCTGTGTACCGCGTATACCTCGGAAAACTGAAGACGTAGTTTTTGTTTCGGCTCGCGATTCGGCAAATCACAGAGATTGTGAATGTTCCATGATACCTATATCCCGTATTTACAAGACGACGATCAGATAGACATTTAGAGGGGGGGCGACCCTAAGTAAAGAAAGGTAAGAAGACGGTAAAAATATAGGAGGTTAAGGCGTTTAGACGTCAAGACGTTAGTTAAGAGGACAAGCTGTCAGTTTAGTCGCTCCGTTAGTCACTTCAGCTTCAGCTAAGGGAGCTTGTGGCGTCACGAAGTGGACGTGTCAGAACTCGATTTTGGGGGGTAGTAACGGCTTCGATACTAGCATCCGATTACCTAAAATCATAGCCAAGATAAGTTGGTGGCATGGGCAATGGACATCACTGCTTAATAGGGATCAAATAAAAATGGACAATTGGTGATGAATTATGGAATTGACGAGAGTTGAGAATTACGGGATCGAGAATTGACACGATAACATTCCGGGGATTTTCCGATAATACTATTTTAATCGCGGTTACCCTGCAGCGCCGCAGCTGCCCTGTACTGTAGTAGTGGAAGTCTTTTGAGTTCTTACCTGTCTGCCTGTCTGCCTGTCAAGCAGTGACCAATTAGCGACCCAATGGATCTGTTAGGCACCTGCTACGGAACCAGTTTGGTGGCTCGCGCCTGTGCCCGTGTGCAGGTGCTTGCTCAGTGCTTCACCACAGGTTCCTTCCCTCCTTCCCTGCCTTTCTTCAGTACCCACAGGAGCTAACTAGTTAAACTTTACCTACCTAGTCACTAAGTGGGACACTCTCAAGACCCGTCTTTTGATACGCGACTAAGTTGGAGAGATCTTATTCTTCTACAAACCATTTACAAACCATTTAAAACCACTTACAAGTTACAACAACCTCATCCACAACGTCCTGTACCGCAGGTTGTTGATCGTGAATTTATGTCGCGAACATTACTTCGGCTTACGCGATCCAGATAGTGTCCAAATAAAAACCCTCTTCAGATGCCTCTCTAGTACGATGAAGCAGCGATGTTTACTTTCAGCTCACTACAAGGAGCGCTCTCAGAATCAGCTTCGTCGCAATCCATCCTCGAGCTTGATGGGGGGATCAAGGTCTTGATCGATGTCGGTTGGGATGAATCCTTCGACATCGCAAAGCTCAAGGAGCTTGAAAAGTATGTTGAAGTATAATATGATTTCTCACAAAGTTCCTAAACTGTATACATGTAATACCGGGAGAAAAGAAAACATACTGACATTTACTGTTTATAGACAAGTACCGACACTCTCTCTCATCCTGCTTACGCATGCCACTACAAATCATATAGCCGCCTATGCCCATTGCTGCAAGCATTTCCCTCTTTTTACTCGTATCCCAGTCTATGCGACGTCTCCGGTCATTGCTCTCGGCCGAACCCTCCTCCAAGATCTTTACGCCTCTACTCCACTCGCCGCCACAACAATTCCGTCAACTTCTCTCGACGAGATCTCCTATTCATCGCAACAATCCTCGACCTCTGATATCCTACTACAAGCCCCCGCCCCCGAGGAAATCGCAACCTATTTCTCCCTAATCCACCCTCTCAAGTACTCCCAACCACATCAGCCGCTCGGCTCTCCATTCTCTCCTCCGCTGAATGGTCTCACCATTACAGCATACAACTCAGGCCGTACTCTCGGTGGTACCATATGGCATATACAACATGGATTAGAGTCCATCGTCTATGCCGTCGACTGGAATCAGGGACGTGAAAATGTGTACGCTGGAGCCGCCTGGCTGGGTGGCGCTGGAGGAGGTGGTGCCGAGATCATCGAACAGTTGCGAAAACCGACCGCCCTAGTTTGCAGCAGTAGAGGTGGCGAGAAGACCGCTATTTCCGGCGGTAGGAGTAAGCGAGATGAACAGTTGTTGAATAAGGTGAAGTCTTGCATTGCACGGGGAGGTACCGTCCTGATTCCTATTGACTCGAGTGCCCGAGTTCTAGAATTGGCCTATTTGATGGATCATGCGTGGCGGGCGGATGCGACAACAGGTGATGGCCAACTTAAGTCTGCTAAACTCTACCTGGCAGGCCGCAATATCCACAGCACCATGAGATATGCGCGTAGCATGCTCGAGTGGATGGACGATAGTATCATCCGGGAATTTGAAGCTGTTGTTGACGGATCGAAGCGGGTCAACGGCACGACAGACGGCTCAAAATCAGGCAAAGAAGCTGGGCCATTCGACTTCAGATTCTTAAAGCTACTCGACAGAAAGGGTCAAATCGACAAGGTACTTGGTAGTGAGACGGGAGAAGGCGCCCCTGTTGGCAAGGTCATTCTCGCAAGTGACTCTACACTTGAGTGGGGATTCTCCAAAGACGTGTTGAAGCAAATTGCAGAGGATCCGAAAAATATGGTCATTCTGACAGAATATCCCTCTTTGGCTTCGGAAGGGCACCCTTCGCTAGCTAGGAGCTTGTGGACGTGGTGGAAAGAAGGTCAGGAAATGTCGATCGAGAACTCCAATGGCGAAACCAGGCATGAACTCGAACTCACGGAAGCGAAGAGGCAAGCTTTGGAGGGTAATGATTTAGCTATATATCAGCAATGGCTTGCACAGCAACGCCAGCTTCAGACAACCCTTCAGAGCGGAGGAGCCAACGCCCTTGAATCGACCGAGGATGTTGGCGACGAGGCTTCCGAGTCAGAGTCGGAATCGGAAGATTCCGATAACGAGCAACAGGGCAGGGCCTTGAATGTTGCAACCACGATGGGCCAGGCTAGTAGAAAGAAGGCAGCACTTACAGACGAGGATCTTGGCATTAATATACTGCTGAAGAAGAAGGGTGTCTACGACTTCGACGTTAGGAATAAGAAAGGGAGAGATAGAATGTTCCCACATCCAGTACGTCGAAGGCGCGCCGATGACTACGGCGAACTCATCAGACCTGAGGACTTCCTCCGAGCAGAAGAAAGAGACGACAACGATGGGCAGGATATGGCGCAGGCAGGAAAAGATGAGGATCAAGACAAACTTGGAAAGAAGCGAAAGTGGGATAACGCTTCAGCTAATGCTAAGAATCGGGGTTCCGGACCGTCGAAGCGACCGCATCTTACGCGCAGCGTTACCGATGACTTTGACATGGCAGTATCTGATGGTCCTATTGAGGATGGGCTCGACGGCATCCCCGACGACCCAGACGAGACGAATCTTGGCCCATCTAAGCTAGTCTTCACAAAGACGACCATAGCAATCAACCTCGAAGTTGACTTCATCGACCTCAGCGGTATCCATGATAAGCGAAGCTTGCACATGTTGATCCCCTTAATTCAACCTCGCAAGCTCATCCTCATCGGCGGCACCGAAGGCGAAACCATCACCTTGGCCTCGGATTGCAAGAAGTTGTTCGCCGAAGGGTCTGTTAGCATCTACACGCCAGCCATAGGCACGGCAATAGACGCAAGTGTGGATACGAATGCTTGGGTGGTCAAGCTCGCACCTACACTCGTCAAACAGCTCAAGTGGCAAAACGTTCGCGGATTAAGCATCGCCACAGTTACCGGTCGGCTATTAGCAATGCACATGGAACAAGCAGGGCACCAAGACGAAGACGCAGCGAACAAGCGTCTCAAGATCGAGGGCTCGACGGAACCCGCAGAAACTAATGAAGTACCCGCAGAACCTACGCTCGACGTCCTCCCGACAAACATGGCTTCAGCAACACGGTCCGTTGCCCAACCTCTACACGTCGGCGATCTAAGATTGGCCGATCTGAGGAAAGCGATGCAGCAATCGGGCCACACGGCGGAGTTCAGGGGCGAGGGTACCCTACTGATCGACGGATCGGTGGTCGTGCGGAAAACTACGGCCGGTAGGATCGACGTGGAGAGCATCGGCCTTCCGACAGACGGTGGACCCGCCACGCAGCTCGGAGGCACCTTTTACGCCGTCAAGAGGACTATTTATGAGAGTTTGGCCGTGGTCGCTGGTGCTTGATAGATTAGCTGGGCTGGGCTATTCGGGAAGGCGCATTTGCTAGAGACGAGGGATGGCGGGGATGTGTATGACTATGTAGCGTTATAAAAATTTAGAGAGGCAATGAGGTTCTAGTTGTAGTAGTTCTTTAGTGATGTGAGGATGTTAGGATGTCTTCGATTTTGTGATTTGATATGGTACCCATTCTTAACACAGGTATGTTTGCGTTTTAATTTCGTGCTAGTTGCTATAGATGTGAGTCTATACTAGAAAAGGTGGAATTCGTCTACTAGGTACTTCCATAAATCCGTTATAGTTGAGTTCAATCTTGTCATCATATATTTCAAATTCAGGTTTTCCTCTAGAAATTCTTACCTGGTCCTTAGGCATCTATAGCCTTTTTGTTACTACTATAATAGTAAATCTCCCAACGACAACAACATTTACCAATATTCAACAATGCTCGCAAGTTGACTAAGTCGTTTCCATACAAAATCACTGATCCTAGATACAAGATTTAGAGTATTATCTACTTGATGGCCTCTTGGCGATCTCTTGGCTTACCTCTCTGTCTCCACCTGAGCCCCTATTCTTATATAATATTGTCACTCCCTCACAACTCCCTTAAAATCAGGAGATTGCTGAGTTCTAAGCTTACCTTTATACAATGTTATTGACTGGAGGCTGGAATATCAATAGATTTATATTGGGGCGGGAGGGAGGCTTCTTTCTAACAAACTGGATACTTGTTGTGTTATTTAATCACTTAAATCACCACGACTAGTCCACATAGTGGACGGTCGTCTCTTTATCTGGCTGGTTAAACTAAAGAGACTTTCCAAATCTCTGTTATATGCAGTTTCCTCTTTGAGTCTCATGTTGTGACTTCCCAATGTCTGTCAATTCCAGCTCCGTTACTAATCTAGTATATGATTGACATGTCCTCAATTGTTGCTTCCTAATCAACTTCTCCCTATCTCTAATGTCCCTTCCGTGCCGGCTCTTTACTGTCTCCAATTACCGATTCTTGACTAGTTCCTGGCCGCTTCTTTGTGGCTCCTTCTCCGAGTTCCTCCCCGGCTTCCGATCAACTCCTTCCCTTGATGGCAAGCTTCTCTTCTCTGACAGTGACTTTACCCCAGACGGCGAGCTATCTCACTCACCTAAGGATCGTGGCCTAGGTTGAACTATTTGAAAAAGCCTGAAGAACTGATATGGTTGCAATGTTTTCTCTCCCGCAACCTTTTGCAAAACCTCCCCTTCTCACCTTTCTTATTTTCCACCACACATCTGACATCTCCCATTCTCACTCCCTCCAGCCTTGGTCTTTCTAGATCATACTAGGAAGACCAAGGGTCTCTCAGTTATAGTCCCAAGTCTGTAAGTTTTTTACAGCTCGAAATCGCCCCTTCTCTATTTTGTTCTGCGTAAAAAAGCTAATCTGATGCATATTTCTATTAACAGGAGGCACAAGTAGAGACCTCGCCGCCGTTTCCCTTTTACATTCTTTCATTCACTCACTAGAAACTTTCCGCCTACTGTAAAATAATTCACTTGACACTACATTACGTGAATATCTTCACTTGTGTTCATTACAGACACGAGCCCATATCAAGATCCCTCGCCAAGTTGTATCTATCTTGACCCTAAAGGTATGGTGATTTATCCTATATCTACTAGTTACCCAGTTATGCTAACAAGTATATAGTAGCCATGGCTTCCTATCAGAAGCTCTGTAATGAGCTGAAGATCGAGGTCTGGGAGAAGGCTGCCCTGATTCCAGGCATGCATTGCTTCATGATGTTTGTCGATCGCCAGTCTGATGCCATGCCGGAAAACGATATCAACATTCAGACACCACGAATCGTCAAGGTTGTTAAGAAGAATCAGGATCATTCTGCCTGGATCCAGCGTCAGAATCTTTTCAAAGTTGACGCAACATCGAGAAGAGTCATGTTCAATCTCATCAAGAAGCCTTCGGCTAAGGCCATCTGGCCCCAACGTCCTGTCCGTAGGAACGAAGGTGTTGCCACAAAAGCTTGGATCTTCTGCGATTGGGATAGTAAGTACCACATCAAGATGCATTTCCCCTGCCCCTTCCCCCCTGACCTTATTCTGGGAATGAGACTTCCAAGTCGACCTAACTAAAGAGCCATTACATTGAAATTTCTAGAGTGCTTCTTTATGAACAAAATTGCTGACTCCTGTGATCTTAGTGGTGTGTATCCGATTCGTCGGCATCATAACTCCCACCTGGGCCCGACCCATGAGCAATGAGGAAGTGTACCGCGACATCAAGGGCGTCTCCCTCGAGTTCGACACTCCAGACCGAGCCCCGCCTTTCCAATGCCGATGCCAGCCCCGAACGCACTCAAACACCCGTTATTGCCCCGTCTTGCTCGACAAATTCATCACTTACTTCCCTGATCTCAAGAAATTGTACTTCATCACGAAGCTCACTAAGGAGGAGCTCGACCTCCCTGCGCGCTTACAGATGGCCAATAAACGAGGTCGCGATGGCAATTTCAAGCAAGAGGACTTGGGTCGCCCTCGTATGACGCGCAAGGGTGCCGTAGAGCAAAACTTCAAGGACACGTGGGCTATGTTCCGAGGTAAGTTCTATCTTCGACGACAGAAAAAGACTGCTTATACCGTTTCTGTGTTTTCGGCACTAGAGGTCGCATGCTAATCGGTGTTTACGGCATCTAGACATCGCCAAACGCGAGAAACTAGCCAGTTACGAAGACATGCGATTTATCTACTACGAGGTTCGTGACGAGGACTTCGCTATTTCCAATCGCCATGATGAGATCTTCAACCACTGGTACGAACTCACGTCGATTTGGGCCGATCAGAAGCTCGAGCCAAATCTCGGACACAAAGTCAACGAGGTCGAGCTCGGTCTACTCGTCCAGTTCGATCAGGGAAAGGCAAAGACTTCGGAGGCCGTGTCACCTCGCAAGATCAAGCAGCCTACGTCTTTGAAGTCCAAGTTGGCAAAACGTCCAAAGTGATAACACATATGCGCCGGGATGAATGTGCGTTGGTGGCGCTTAGTTGAGTAGGTAGGCATTTTGCTTCACATTGCCCTGGAACTTCTGATGGCTTGGCTTCTATTCCCTGATGTATATGATGATTTCCAAAGGAGAATTATCAGAATCATGTACCCACTTCCTACCCATCCCCCCTTATTTTGGCCCATAATTTCTCCAAGACTGTTTGATTCATAGCCTTCGAAGCAATATAGGGGAAGGATGTATTGCAAAATGACGTGGCTTACACCGGATAGCTATTCGGTTTAAATACCTAGATAGCAATGGAACTCGATGCTGTCTAAAATATGAGATTTCCTTGTTACCTAGTAAGCTATTAATGTGAAAGGTGAAAGTCATCGACTGGGCCGAAATCGGCGCTAGCCATTAAAATATCTAGTGAATTACCTAGGACCTACTAAGACCTAGGTCCTAGGTCCTAGGTATAGGTAAATATGCGGCAAATAATACGCAATAGACCCGTTAGAACTTTTAGTAAGACTCATTCCGTAGTTGCCCATGATAATCATAAGATCGATGCCGAGGGCCGTGCATTAACATCCGCATATCCGTGGTTAGCGGCGACATCTTCTCTCCAGAATAAGTCCGAGTTGGAAAAACAAAAACAAATATCTCAAATCGAGTGGTTTGTTTTGGCTTCAATGAGACTCCAAAGATGGCGACCACGCGTAATTCAGCGCTAGATGACCTGCTATCAGCAGCGCAAATCGTATGACCTCCATCTATAATGCATTTTCCATTGTGCTGATTAGCTAATACGATTATAGTCATTTCGGCATTCCAAGCACAACATCATACAGGCATGGCTATACGTCCCATTTGGCATAATTCTAATGTTACTGGCTTGTTTTGGAGTGAAGAAGTTATTCGGGCTCGGATCTGTGACATTTCCATCGTCGGTGGCGTGTCTCATCATTCTTTTCTTGGCTTTGCTGCTTTCCGAACAAATTCTTGGCGAGCATCGGACGAAGCGCATCGTTAATATTATTGAAATACCAGTAGGTTATCTTGTCCATGTCCTCAAAGACGGCATATAGACTAATGTTTGTTTGTTAGGGAGGCTGGGCATTACGATGGATCAATGTCCTCTTCACACCTTCATTCGTCTTGTTACCCCTAAGCCCGTCAATAGGGGGAATAGAAGTCCTCAAGATAATCGCCGTCTTCAGTGAGCAAATAAAAGGCCTTTATTACTTCAATAATAAAGTTGCTAACTCTTCATCAGTACTCGGCTTCATCGTAATGATGGTCCTTGCAGCGTATATGACTAGAAGTCTCCAGCTCATCTTAGGATCATCAAAAAGAGCCATGACTGCGCGAGCGGAAGAGCTCAACCCTAACAGCGATGAAATACCTATGACAACCTTACCGGCCTCTGCAGGGACCTCTACTCCCGCAGAGATCTCGGACCAGCCTTCCTCAGATGAAGTAGATCTCCAACGCCCCCCGCCATCTCAAGATGCCGCTCAGGGACGCCGCGTGGATGATTCCTCGTCCCCCGCAAACACAACCACCGACGCCGAACACCCAGCCCTCCCACCCCAAGCCCCCATCACCCCATCCCGCTCCGTACGCTGGGCAGCAACCATCACCGCGCGTCTCGACCTCTTCATCTACACCACCATCTTCCTCTTCGTCGGCCTGCCCGTCTACTACGCAGTCGGGTACGCCATGCCGCTGCACCTAACCCTCAACACCCTAACCTACTTCGGCGCGATGTCGCTGCCCCT
This sequence comes from Rostrohypoxylon terebratum, assembly GCA_022497145.1. Lineage (NCBI taxonomy): Eukaryota > Fungi > Ascomycota > Sordariomycetes > Xylariales > Hypoxylaceae > Rostrohypoxylon > Rostrohypoxylon terebratum. Next base: position 60,369 of record MU385937.1, on the reverse strand, counting down.
CAACTGGCGGACGTACCTGCACCCGGTGCTCGTGTCCTCGCTCTTCACCGTCCTGAGCATCTGGGTGCTCGGGCTCATCAAAGGCGCCTCCCTCGCCAGCACCCTGACCGTCTACAAGACGGGGACCAACTACGTGGAGCTGTGGTCCCCTTACACCGCGCCGCTCCCGCTCCCAGGCGCCGGCGACCTGTTCTCCAGCGTGCTGGACGCGTCCATCGTCTCCTTCGCGCTGCCGGTGTACCAGTACCGGCGGGAGCTGCGACAGCACCTCGCCGCCATCCTGGTCCCCAACGTCGCCATCAGCATCGGCTCGCTGTTCGCGTACCCGACCATCTGCTACGCCATCGGCATCAGCGCGCCCCGGAGCCTGGCCTTCGCGGCGCGCAGCCTGACCTTAGCCCTAGCCGTCCCGGCGACCGCGAATCTAGGCGGCGACGTGAATACGGTCGCTGCGCTGGCGATCATGAGCGGCATTGTGGGAGTGCTGGTTGGACAGCGGATGATGGCCTGGTTGAAGATCCCCGAGGGTGAGTTTTACTTGGTTCTTTTTTAAGTATGATAACATGATGGGGATAGCTAGCTAACATGCGCGCGTATACAGACGACTACGTGACCCGCGGCGTGACCCTCGGCGCTAACTCGTCGGCTATAGCTGCGGCCCTGCTGTTGCGTACGGATCCCCGAGCCGCGGCGCTATCGATCCTGGCCATGAGCATTTTTGGGACGATCACGGTTCTGTTCACATCGATTCCGCCGATGACGGTTGTGATACAGTCATTGGTGGGGATGTGAACTGCGATCAGGAACTACCTACTAAAGGGCACTGGCTATAACATACATGCAATATTTGCTAATCACCAAGTATTCGCCTTTTGGTTTTGTAATTAATTATATTCACCAGAAGCTTAACGACAAGGTAGGCTATCATTAGATTTCTATTTAGACTAGACTAGAGTAGATTGGCTTGGTGTTTTGGTTTAGGAGATTGGGTTACTTCAGGGCGCAGATGTTGTATACCTCCCTACTATAATTAGATGAAAACATACATTGGTTTTTAAGAGAAACCACGCATAGACGGACATTTCAACAACGGTAATTAATATATAGGTAGACTATAAATTTACAGAGGTTATTACATCGAATAGAGTCCTCTAAGCATTCACGACCAACAATTTAAGACATTTATACAAACATCGCTACAACCATACAAGGCACCAGGTCCTATCTACCTAATAAATAACTTTTTAGAGGCCTGAAACACCATCTTAACCTAGAAGGATTCAATATGAACAAGAACTCCATTTTATTATGTTTATTAACGTACTTTTCGATAGCACCACGGCAATGCCTATAGGTAGCTACCAACAGCTCACTCTTTATCCCGCACAGCCAGCTAGCCAGCTACGGCGTCGCATCCAAAGCCGCAGCATTTTAGCCTATAACCCCCCTGCCAATCCCGATTCCCTCAACTGTCCTTAAGGCTTAAAGTCGCAAATCCAGACATGACGTCACCACCAAAAAAATAATCGTAGGACATCACATCTCATCTCATCCTTTAGGTATGTACCTCCAAAACCTTTTCACGATGATAAAAGAATATAAATAGAACACGCGGAAAGCAAGTCTCAGGTATGTAGGTATATACCGCTTTACCGCCTTACCTGTACAACGTAACAATCACCTCATCCATCAACAGAATGAGAGCAGCGTCGGTCCTCGTATACGCATTTACCTACCTACCTACTAAGTAAGCAGGCTATCCTCAATCTCCCACCACCATCACCACCACTTCCTGCATCACACCTAGACGACCGTCTCGTCATGATGACCCCGTCCTCCCATCATGACGTCCTCACCTCACCTCTCTCGTGGGGCGGTAGCACCGTCCTCCGGGGAAGGGGGGGATTAATAAATGCCGGCGGCGCGCCCCTACATACATACGTAGTACCTAGGTGCCGGATAAACGATGTTGGGGCCAGCGCCCGAAAGCGGCAACTCTGGTCGCCGATCACCCTCTGCCCCCCCCCCCCCCCCCAATCTCGTGGAATGAGCTTCTAGTGTACAGTAAGTACATACGTATTGTACATACATGAGTACAAGCTCCTCACCGCCGCACTAGCCACTCCCCCTGTCGTCATTCCCCCCCGAAGATCTCACGCGTCGCCCAATGAGCTGTCGCGTCTGCTCACTCCCCTTTCGTTTGCTTCGCTCTGCTCTGCTCTGTCTGGCCTGCACCGTCGCGAAGGCAGCCGTGGCGAACTGTGGCACTCGTAGCTACCTTACCTGTGGTATGCTGGCATATACGTAGTCTCTCCTCAGCTCGCTCCCAGCAAAGGCAAATGCTCGACGTCCTCTCGGTACCAAGGACGACCCAAGGTAACCCCAGCGCAGAGCTTCGCCCTACACAGTAAGTAAGTAAGTACATCGCGTGCCTGTGGCGAGTGCGGACGCCTGCCGGAAGAGGAAACTTAGCACCTCGACGCCGCCGCGCCATTGGCTATCGCCCGCCGCCCGCTTCCACCGCGAAGTCTCTTCTGCCCCCCCCCCCCCCTGTGGCTCGAGCGGTGGCGAGTACCTATGCCCTCCTCGTGCGGCCGTTCATTCGTCCTTTCTGTCGATACTTCGCGCGACGGCGATGTGGCTAGTACGCGGGCGCCTACTTCCCTATCGTCGCACTCGAATTGCCTAAAACGGGGAGCTACCCCAGGGCGTGACACGATAACCTGTGGCTCACCACCCTATCCCCGGGGGTCGTCGCGTATTCCTGTGGCGATGCCGAGCTCTGTAATTTTGCGCGCTCCCTCGAACCATGTCTCTCCCCCCCTGAAACCCTTTGCTTAGCTGTATGATTGGTCCCGAGGGTACTTGCGGTCGCTCAGAAACAGCCGTGGCTGCTGCAGGGACCGTAGCGAGGGTAGAGACAGGTGGCGACGATCGCGTGTGGCACGAAATTGTGCCGAGTGAATAACCTATCCGTCCCGGACTCACTTCGCTTGTGCAACTCGACCTCCCTGGCCAGCTGAAATAAACACGCCTTCGGGAATCTCATTGGACCCGGTTCTAGATGAGACATGCGGATGCCGTAGATTGCGACTACACGTGGCCGAAGGGAGGCCTCCATAGGTACTGTCTAGATCGGCCTGTTCCTGAGACGTTTTGTGTAGGCACGCCTCATGTCCTTCGGAAAGTCGCATACGCGTGCGACGATCAATCGGCAGGTCGGATTCCGAGTGGGAGATGACCGAGCGTCGCGTTTGTCGAGGTCACCTATGTACTGTAGATTCGTTACCAACACATCGGCGGTATGCCCAAGAAAACCACGATCGCTTGAACCCCTTTTCGCCTTTTCGCAACTTCCTTCTACCGGTCGGCTCCGGTACATTCCTTCGGGGAATTGTGGTGAGTCCTCGGAGTCATCGCCGGGGTCAAGCCTCCCGTGGGCCTAGATGGACTGTGGCGAGTGAGCTCCCCTCCTTCCCCCCTTGGTAGTGCTTGAGGGTGATTGTCATTGTAAGTACCGGTACTTCCGGTCGCTGAACAGGCCACTAACTGAGAGACCGGACCGGGGCTCGCAGCGCGTCACAGCTGCATAATGCAGGGCCCCAATAAATCCCCAATGGTACATGAGCTGTATCGAAAATTTCCCTACCATGCGCTGCAGAAGACCAGTACTAGCTGCGGCTTTAGGGACTTAAAGTAAGCGCTACCCGCACCCTCTACAGCACACATGCCAGCTGGCAATCCCTAATAGTTAGGCGTAGTATTAGGCGTGCTGTAGTCCAGTGTAATACGGTAATACGATGCGCTGTAGAAGCCGAGAGCGGCGCCAAATTTGACGTGAACACTGAAGCCAGCTGATAACTACCTCGATCGTCGATGCACTTGGCGACTTATCGCTCTACTATAGTACGTAATAGGATGGTGGAATAGCCGTTCTTCAGCTGAATGCTAAAATGCTCATTGCCGTTTTGCGCCTAGCCATGTGATTATGCATTCCGCGTTGACATATGTTGACACACATTATTCTCTTCATCTTTATGATCGGTACCACGGGAGGAATGGGGGTTTGTGAGATGTTGAGTCGGTTAGACTGGCTTCCCAGCCGTAGCACGGCGAACATGTGTCGCCCGAGACTAAACGCTATTGGCGCTTTGGAATTTATAATTGATCGCTAATCATTCAGGGAGGTAAATTTTCTCTCGATCGCAGGTCGGACCTAGAGACGAAAGGAAAGCGTAGGATAAACTGCTAGCTCTGGCAGATGCCGTACGGAGAGACTGGAGATCGGCGGCAGGCTGTCACGGAAATTTCCTCTTACTAAAAGATTTTCAATACTCCTAAGAAGAAAATTTTACTCGGGAGTTTCATGTCGTTCTTTTCCTCGGGGAAACAGAACAGAAGCGAGCTGGATGAATTTCGGTTCCTGCATGTCTCCCACGTAGGTAAGGTCCCGCGAGTTGGTCGAACCTGAACTGTGCAGTTATTAGTCCAACTGCAGCATATCGACGCCGGTACATCAGTCACAAGTCTATATGCGTGGGCATGCATTGAGTCCATCCTGGTAGGAACACCGCATCCCCGAGGGGATTTGGCTGTTTGGTAGCCGGACAGCCAGGGTAACAAGTGTTCCGACAAGCTCTCGAAATCACGTACCACGGCATCTAAAGTAAGCCCGTCTGTTTGGGGCGACAGAGACTCAAGACAGCCGCATATGGAGTCGTACAGTGACTTGACCGCTATGCGGAACGCGCAAACCACTCGCCACAGGGCCGTGGAGTTTTTCTAGATGAGGTCCGTGTACACTGCCCCAATTCAACCCAGACGTCGATCATCATTTGTGGCTTTCTTGGGCTAAAATTCCCAACGTCAGGTCATCAATCGCCATGCCCCATGCAGCTGGCATCCAATGTCCCCATATCCCACGTTTTTGGCCGGGGAGGCAGGCTGGTAGGCTGAAAGGCGAAACCGTTTTGGGATCGGGGAAATGATGACGATACAGTCAAAGAAGCGTTTAGAGGAACGGATGGATACGACAGCGGTGACGGCGGTGTAAATCTTCTGGATAGTTTGATTAGGAAAGCCGACGGTTTTTACCGATATAAGTTGATGAGTTTTTTTTTTTTTTTGATGCCTGACGAGGGAATAACGCTTGTGGTATTGTTGTATTGCTTGTTCGACGTCTCCCTCGTCTCGTCTGATGATCCCATGATCCCTTCCATCCCGCTCATACATCCCTAACATGCCTCCTTACACTTAGGTACCTACATAATACCTGGTAAGTCTTATTCTTATTTTCTCTCACCGAGATTGTCACCCCACAACGGAAGTGATGATGACATCCATTTGACGATGGTAGCTACTAGGTAGTAGGACCTAAGTAGATTGAAGAGGTTAGAAAGGAAATCCTTCATGTAAAAGGACGCATTAACGATAACAAATTGCACGAGTAACAACAACGGCTAGACTACTACGATAAAGGCGGGAGACCGGGGGGATTTTGCTTCAGATTTAAATGAAGTCATCCTTAAGGTCATCCTAAATGCGGAGTAAAAGCGTCTGAAGTTTCGATTCTTTTTTTTTCGGGTCATGTTTCTCATTTTGTTTGTTTATTTCGTTTATTTCGTTTTATATCGCCTAGGTTTTTTCTTATTCTTAATTACCGGAGTTTCCGAGGGTGTGAAGATATGAAGATATTTCGATTGTTTTCATTTGAGAAGAGAATGTGATGAAGAAACAACAAAAAGCCATCGACCCTTGTAATTAAGTTGGACGTTTTAACGTTTTACTATGAACATTTTAATAGGTGGGGTCGGAGAACAGGAGGGAAGGGTTGATTGTCAGATTGTGACGATTCAAGGTTGTGACGACCTCGATTGTGACAGATAATGGCAGCTGCGACAATCCATCCCCATGTTCATCATGTTCATCCCTCATCCAGCCTGCCAGCTCGTCCGCTCGTCCAAAAAAATCACTTGCAGAAAGAAGGAACCCAGCATCTTGGTGCCGGAGTTCCGCGCCCATTCCTGTGCGGGGCGGATTACGCCTTCCTGGACCTCCAGCTGGCAGCTGTACTTTGAAACAGCCCCAGAATTTCCTTGTCTAGCCACTCAAAACGCCACATTCTAAACATTACCTAGCACCTAGCAGCCTACATAGTAGTACTATAATTCTCGGCCGCTACATGTTTGGTCTAGTTTGGTCCGTTGCTACCCTAAGTACCTTGTAGATACAGACGGCAGGCAAGTACCGGCATTTAACGCATAAAATTACCTACATTAGCAGATCCATCATCCATTGAAGTAAACTTTTTCTTCACTTTCTATCTATCCATCCAATCCATCCAATCCATCCAGACAGCCAGATTTCCATACCATACCATACCATATGTGTGAGCCCTCGGTACAGCATATTCTATCACAAAACCTTTACCCTTCTCCAGGGCTAACACTCTAACACTCTAACACCATAACACCATAACATCAAAACATCCATCAAATAGCCTGTGCTCGATCGTCTGGTCCTCGGCGCTTCCCGTAATTCCCATCATTTATGCCGTGTCATTTTACCGCCTAGGTACCTAGTAGTAGTATGACTCTAGACCCCTCGGTGCATCTTCTTTTTCTTCTTTCTTAGGTAGGTACTAGGTATGTTTCTTCTAGACCTGCTACATACTATGTATTGTACAATACATATCTATGAAAGTAGGCGCCTGAACAGCTGATGATGATGCAGATGATACCTAACCTATTCCATCCTAATTTCCATCCCGACGTCCTCGTTAATATGACCTGAGCGCGCCTACACCGATACCAGTTGACAAGGATGTCGTTACTTCTGAATAAGCCTCTGCAAACCAATGCTAACCACATCTAAGCCGCTACGTAGCTAATGTACCCCAAGATGGTTCTAGGCCCTCAGGTCTTCAGCCCTTCCAATATGCAATGCGACCGTGGGTAAGGGAGAAGCCGTCATTTAAAGTTTTCAATGTTTCTAAATCATCATCAAATCTTCTACGTGGTAAGGCAAGGCAAGGCTGTCTTGGTCTTGCTAAAAATCGCTTTTAATCAAATAGCTGTTTGAAGGGGCACACCGTGGCAAGGTGAGCGAATCCTACCACGGCACGAAGCAAAACAAAATATACCGCTACCTCCAGCTTACCTAGTATTAGCCCTGGAGTACTGTAGTAGCAGTAGCAGTAAGTTGTAACAAGTACAATAAAATGACACACACAAGCGATGATACCTAATGTGGTAAAATTAAGGTACCTACTACCTACACTATAATACGCCAACACTAAGACCATAATCTCGATCGAGATCACCGTCGCAGACAGATTGGCGATTGCTTCTAGCTTCTAGTGTAGGAGATTAAGGCCTCGTCAGCCGGCTAAACCCAGTTGGGTATGTATCGGACAACGTTGGGCGAGATTTGCTATGGCTCACGTTCTAGAGCAATAATGGCATGATCTTTAGGGCATGCACGGTGTGGGTGTACCATCATGATCGAGCAGACAGTGCATAGATGAACGAATCGTGAAATGATACCGCGGTATGACATCCACATTAGACACATCTCTTATCTGTATTATGTATACTATTATTTCCAGTATCACGAGACCCTTCGCCACAAATAAAATATACTAGTGTAAAATAGGTAGTTGTAGTGCTGAAGATGAAGTCCCATCATGTGAGCCAATAAGGTACAATCCGCATACAAAATGGGACCGGGCCGTCCTAATTGACTTACCGTCTCTCCAGTATATCCCCTTTCCTCCCAAAAGATCTTGTGCTCCGAGGGAGCCAGGTACATGCGATCCAGCTGGGTATAATTCCAATGCCCCCCAAAAAATTCGCCCGGGGTGCAGCGTTCTAACAAGCGCCGCCCCCCATCTCAAGTAGGTGTTAATACAAGCCATTATCCCCTCTAATGTATGTGTAGGTAGCATCATCAGTCTAAAAAAATGATCCAAACATTGGTCCGTTACAACAAAAGGGACGTGGAGAAACAGAGCTGCCCTCTTAGGGGTTGGTATCTTTTCATGCCCCGCTCGAACGCCAGATGTAATAAATCAAAATCCCGCCGGTTGTTCGCTGGGTATAAGTGCTCATGTTCGTTAACAGATATGATGATGGTAGACCCGGTTCCGGATGATGGTCTCCCAGCCCTAGAATATAATCCTTGAAATAAAAAATAAATAGATCCACATCAAATGTTCATTAAGCGCCAATAAAATTTAGAATGTAAGTCGAAGTTCGTAGCCCATCGTAGTGCGAAATACGCTGTGTTGTGAGTTCCTGTCGCCTTCGGACCGGTCGACAGCCATTATTTCCCATTCCTGCTTAGGCTGAGGTACACTTCGATCCACTTCAGCAATCTCGAGTGTCATATCCTGGCCTTCGGATAATGCTTGAATGACGTCGTTGTCTACCTCTACTTCTAGTCCGCTTTCGAGGACATGGATGACCCGCACAACAGCCGAGGAGTCGATAGCCCACTTAGCTGAAATTCGTGACACAAACTCCGACATTGTTCTTCGAGTAAGGTAGACCGCTCGATGAAGCTCGCGCTTTTCGGGTTCGGATGGGTATCGTCGGGCGATGTAGAAGCATGCGATGGGCTTCGCAGGTCTCTCGGTAGGTGGTTTGTATAATGGATCAACCTCTAGCACTTCTATCCAACCACTCAGGTTTCCATCGTCGTCTAATTTACGGACTTTGATCGGCTTATCGGACGGTCGTCTCGAGGTTGGCCCCTCTCCGCCGCTCGTGAAATCATTCCACTGATTGGTGCTTGCCGACTGTGAATGCAGTGACATAGAACTAGGTGAGGGAGACACGAGCGATGACCCAGTAACTGAACTTCGTCCGCTTCGCCACGCAGTGCCGTCCTTCGACTCAACTTTGGTAAGATCAGTAGGCTCACCAGGTAGGCTTACTGGATGAGAGTCCGGATCGTCAAGGTCATCGCCACGCAAGTACAAGATGCTCACTGGTCGTGTACTCGTGAACATGTCTTGTAGGGTTTGTAATTTGAAGTGTAAGTCGTCTTCAAGCGAGGGTCTTGCACCACCGCCACCTCCAGAGCTCGCCGAGGACATTGACCATGTTCTCTTGTGCTTCGGAGCCTTTCCTGGACGTGAATGGTCTTGCCCCTTTGCATGTGAGCCACCGCCCCGTTTGCGCTTCCCAAAATCTTTAGCCCCGCTCTCTGCCTGAGCTATTTGTTGTTTGAGTTTGTCAATCGTCTTCTTAACATGGGCGACATCGTTAGAGAGTTTTCGTTCCGCTCCATGATCCCTGAATAGCTTGACTTTGCAGTAGCAGATCTCAAATGTAGGATCCGACAAGGGCGGAGAATCGTTCGATGTTAAGGCAGTGGTCTTAGCACAAAGCCTTACCGGGATACCCTTAACACCCTTGGAATGGCTGAAATCGGTAGAGAGGAAGTTGAACCGAACTGCGATATTGCATTCCGCGGCACCATTTAAACCTGGTGTCCAAACAACGGAGAAGCCATCGAAGGAAGCAGTCTCGAGCTCAATGCGAGTCCGCTTATCATCGCCCTCGGCAGGCTGCCCAGCCTCAACGTACTCCACCGCTTGTAATTTGCCGCCTCGTTGGTGCGCCTCGTTAGTCCCTCGGCCCTCTTTCCATAAACTCCAACAGACACCCGGCTTTTGCCGTTGTTGGTCGTCCTCGAAGGATATGCGCACGAATGTTCGATACTTTGTACCAGGCGCGATAGGTAAAGTACTTGCTGTATCAATTACTGCTAGTGAGTATGCTTGTCCTTTGTTCAGGTATGTTACTGGGATTTCGTCCGCGTGTTTGATCATCGCTGTCGGCGCGTTTAATGTCGAGTGGAAACGGAACTTATCAGCCGAAGGGGGTAACAAGTGGGTCATGGGCGCCCCAAAATGTCTATGTTGGAAACCTAGCATATTAGGTGGTGATTGCGAGTGAAATGTGGCTCCCATCGAGCCCATGTGTTCCTCGCGGCCATCCGAGTCAAGAGGTGATCCGTCATGGTCCATCGTCTCGTATCCAGTGTCCTGATGCACGAATGACGAAGGCGCAAACGTAGGCTGAGGAGGAGTCGGCTGAATGAACGGGTTGAAGTGCTGTGGAAAATGGTGCGGCGGCATACCATGGTGGAACTGGGTGAGATCCATCATGGCCGGTCCAGCCTGGATGGCGCCTTCGGTAGTTGGAAGCGACAGCGGAGTGCCGAGTCCCATTCCTAGACCCATTGAAGGGGTATGCAAGTCGCCTGCTTGCGGATGGTAGATCGTGTTGGTGCCACCGGGCGTAGGCGTATAGTAGCCTGGTGGTTGGTTTGCGAAGTTACTAAATGTGAATGAATTGGGGTCCATCATCGAAGGTGTAAACCTCCATTCCGCACCAGAAGCCCGCGGTGTGGGATCCTGATCTCGGTATACATCTTGAGTTGTACTTTGATGTCTAAAATGATTTCGGGTTAGCTTTGTGGTTTTTTTCCCTTGCTATTTCGCTGATCCCTATCTAGTTGTAGGATCGTGGGTATTAGTGCTGCAGTGGTATTCGAGCTGGGGGTCAGCGGAATACCCCGCGCTCGAACTGTCGAAGCTTCCCCAAGATGCGCTTGCACCGCCTCACCACCAAGATTTATAGATGGCGTCATAAGGAGATAAGTGAGGAATTAAGAGAGATACTATGCGCCGAGGTGAGTCAGAGAGATCGCAACATACGGTTCTGGACCCGGCGCAACGAGGACCGAGTTATCAACAGCCACAGTGGTTTGCGCTGGCACTCCCGAAGCCGTAGACGAGGCTACCGCCACGATTTCGGGAAATTGTTGTCGGAAGTTGGCAAGCAACTCATCGCCAGGCTTCTGCGAACTGGTCCTAGACAATGCGCGTACTTAGTTAGCAGAGTGAGGGAAGGATGAGGGCTTGTCGCACATGGACAAGGTATATAAGGCATCAACAAGATAATCATATCATTTCTCCCGCGGGGCCTGCCGGCCAGGCAGTTACATGCAAGGGCTCGAGGTAGCTGGTGCTGGTGCTGGTGGTCGGTGACCGGAATCAAGGACAACTCACCTTTGGCGAAACATCTGGAAAATACTCAAACAGATGCCGTCGCAAGACAGCGATACCGTCGGATTTGCAATAGGGGCCCAAAATGGGAATCCTTTCAAGGGATTATAACTAGTGGGTAAGTGAAAGCATGCGAACCATGTAAACCATGTGAACCATGCGAACTTTAGAAGATCGACCCAAAGCGACCCCAAGGCAAAGACGGCGCAAAGTAGTGGAAAGGTCCGCGTGTAAGTCGCTTTAAGCTGGTGGCTGCGCTTACGTGCGTTGGTTGCTTTTCGTGGGCTTTTTCGTGGGCTGGTTGATGTTATGCGATGGAAATATCGTGGGAGTCCGGAAGGGGGGGGGGACGGCACGGCGCAACGTCTAGAACGATCGTGAAGAAGGGGGGGGGTGTTTAGATTGGGGTGGCTTGTGTCAGAGTAATGAATTTCGAAGAAGCGGTAAAAGAAAGAAGACAGGTGAGTAGCGAGCGGAATGGGATTATATGAATAGAAGCTGATTCGATAGCAGGGTGACCTGGTAGTAATATAGTACAGCTCACTAAAAGATTGCGTAGTGGGTACTTGGACTTTAACGTGTTCCAGGTGGAATTGGTGGTACCTGAGCCTGAGTCTTCTTCATCGAAGTCCAAATAAGTCGAGTTTTTTTTTGTATCTTATTATTATTTCTTCTTCTTGCTCCTGTTCTTCGTCTTCGTCTTCGTCTTAAATCTTCTCTCTCCGTCTCAGCTAGTCTTTTTGACTCGAGACTATTATATTATATTAGGTTGGCCTGGTCCGGTCTAGTTGGGATTCCGTTGATAGATATATATGTGTGTGTGTGGGCGTATATATGTCTGTATGTGGCAGAGCCTTGAGCTTTGTGCGTGCGAGTGTGTAGGTATGGATGTGCTTTTGTTTTTGTATGTGTATGTGTATGTGACAGTTAGGGTCTTGTCAGGGTATAGAGACCTCGTGGCGGTAGTTGGTGGTGGTGGACGACAGACGACAGTGGCGGCATAAATTAGAAGAGGTATGTGGTGTAAGTGACGGGAGCTCGAGGGCTATGTTATGTTATGTATGTATGTGATATGTAGGTAAGTACTAGGACCTACATAGGTAGTAGGTATGTAGGTAGGTATGGATATGGATATGGATATGGGTAAGGATCAGTATGGTATGGGTTATGGGTATGATGCGTATGATGCGTATGATGCGTATGGATATAGCTATGGCTATGTATGGGTATTGGTTATGGTTATGGTTATGGGTCAGTGAGATGCAAATACCTAGAAGATATGATGAAGACTGTGTGGATGAGTTTTGAGTGGACTGAGGAAGTTCAAGCATAAGACTGGAGGTTCGGACGAAAAGAGAAAGTACAACAGTACAAGACGTACAGGACGTACAGGACGTACAGGACGTACAGGACGTACAGGACGTACAGGACGTACAAGAAACAACTGCACACTGCACACTGCACACTACACACTGCGGAAGGTCCACGGTACTATGTAATATGTAAGAAAAGAGGTAGGCTCGACTGGACATTGAACCTCTACTTCCTCTACATTAGACTGATTAGACCACGACTGGGAAGGAGGGGCGTGTGCAGAGCATAGCTTTTGGGCTTTTCTGAGGGGGGGTGTTTGGAGAAATGCCCACCTTTGCACCGAAGAAAAGATAGACGCTGCGTAGAATCGGTACATGCATACCTACCTACCTACCTACCTACCTAGGTACCTACCTAGTAGACATCCATAGACATCCATCAAGACCGGGGCGCTAGAGATCCATGGATACAGTATACATCTTTCTCGTCCAAATATTTACCCTACATACCCACGTACCGTAGCAGCAACTCCGTCAGAGTGGAGGGTCCTTGTCTCTTTTGTTTGTGCATGAGCAAAGAGTTAGCTTGTTAGCTTGATATGATCTCTATTATTGACCACGGGGGGTTGAAGATGACTAGGAGAAACGTCGCGCGATTGAAGCAACACTACTATGTACAAAAAAAATTTGTGGGCATGCGGAATTGAAGAAAGCTTAGGAAACGTTTACAGTAGCATCTACAATGCCTAGCATTTTACCTCCAGAGCTCCAGCTAGCACTTGACAGATAATAGGTGCTGCAATGTTGAAGGTAAAAAGGCCACCCACTCACTTTAGCTAGCTAGCTTAAATACTGGGTACTTACTTGTCCCCTACCTACTTCTATGATCTATCATAGTAAAAAGTAGTAGGTAGAATAATGGGAAGGGGTGATAGTCCGGGGCAAATGCAACAGCGACTGATAGATCTAGGAACCTCTATTCCGAGTCCCTTGTACCTTACCCACCTTGTTGCGGTACGTACCGGTACATGGAACCCCCTGAAAAGTTGCCCCCTCTAAACCCTTCTGAACCCCCCTCTTCCGTGAGTTGCTGGGGCTTCTGGGGCTTGTGGCCCACAGTCCACAATCCACAGTCCACATGCAAGCGCAAAGTGCAAAGTGCAACTACGAAGTGCAATCCAGGTGCAATGCTGTAATGCTGCAATGCATTCTAATTGACTGAGTTTACCTGTCCTGTCCTTTCCTGACCTGACCTGACCTGACCTAAACCTAACCTTCCTGGCCCTGCCTACCTGCCTGCCTACCTGACGTTCCATAGTTGCCAGGTGCTGATGAAGCCAAGGTAGTACGTACCTCACGGAGTCTAGCCCGGATCATGGATGTTGAGGATACACAAAATTGATGCAAGGTCCAACCCTAAAAGATACAACGAAAGTCATCTCGCCTTATGGTTATTGCTCCGTCCTCTCCTTCTCCTTCTCCTTTCTCCATATATTTTCATGTGGGTAATGTAATGTAATGTAATAATGTAATGCTCTAATAAAAGAAGTCGAAACGGATTTTTCTCTAAACGATGTCCTTTCGTAAGTCGCAAGTCGCAAGTCATAAGTCGTAAGTCGTAAGTCCTAACTAAAGTATACTAGGTATGGATACCGAAAGTATGCCGACATGATCGACATCTATCAACCTACCTACTGCAAGTTCTAAAATAGTATACTAAAACCTTACATAATCTTCGAGTATAATCTTTTAATCTTTTCTTACGAGCGCTGCGTACTCCTTGACCCTATAATAAGACATTTAATACACTACCGCAGGCGATTATGCATCGTGATGTTAACAAAGATGGCAAAAGGGAAACTTAGACCTTCGCTTCTGTAGCTCCCCTGCGGCTGAGCTAGATTGAGATGCGGCTAGCATAGGATTTGTCGGCTTCTTCAATTACCTACCGCATGCTTACTGTTTAAGTCCACCACTCAACTAGCCTAGCATACCTATATCATACGTCCTCTAAAAGTCCTAGTTATGGCGTACGTCTAAGTTATGTACGCTTGCGGCACTTTTTTTTCAATATCTTCCTTTATTGCTACCTTGCTACCGTGGTTTGCAACTACCTAGTAGGCATGGGAAGGGGATATTTCCTCATAGAGATTTAGACGACGGCAGACGAAAGGGGGGAATCGTACCTATATACATAGTACATAGTATAGACAGTGGGTTCGTGACGTTGTTGTCAACTTGTCATAGTACCTAGGCAGCTGCTGTGGTGTTTCGTCTCGTCTGGTCTTCCAAGTCGCAATGCTGCCTAGCCTCTGCATCTTATGCCGGCCAGAACTATATGGTTTGGTCCACTCGGGAAGTTTACTTGCTGCACGTTATACTTTATATACTTTATCCATACATGTCTGTCTCTTACGTATTCCATGTGCTCAGTATGCATGGGAAACTCAAATAAGAATTCGTGTTAAGTTAGTTCTGAGTTTGATAGCTTTTCTATGTGGTCATAGAGACTGGATTCTGCCTCCACCATCCTCTGACTTAATTTGAATATTTCACCAATTTTAAATGATTAGGATGGATATATTCTCTTGAGTCATATTATGATTGTTCTGTATCTGCATTAAGCTTGCATATCCGTCTGGTACATATCTTAGCTCAACTGCTGGTAAGTGCATAAGTAACACTAAATGTTTCAATTATCAGACAACTTTATATTAGGTACATGGCAAATTTCTAGGCAATTATTTCACTGACGGGGGCGATTTTGTGAATGACTTAAGCTGCCATCCTTGGCCTGAATAAATTACGATTATTTCGGCCGTGGTAGTATCGATCTAATAGTAGAAACATCGTCAAACTGATGGTGTCACGGAGAGGGAAGACATTATCAGCAGCCCCTTTTCCAGGAGTTAAGCCTTTTTTTTAAAACCCGCAACAAGGGCTATGCCTTGGTACTATGTAAGAAGCTACTTAGGCATTATACGCAGCGTTAAGCTTCGGTAATGAACAGCCGGACAGGCCACGGGAGTTGCTCCCGCGTTTCTGTCCCGGGTGACAGATGGGCACGTTGTTTGAGGTCACATTCGCGTGATCTGTCTCCCATTTTGCTTACAAGTCCGCGGCAGTAAGATAAATGTCGTCACCTCCCACGAAGCGGCCTTTGCTAGCAGCAGCAGTGCTTCGTGGGGGAGGCTTCGGTTGGTTTAGTCAATGTACTATTAGCGCAGTTTCGATCTACCTTTACCAGATTGAATTCCAGACGGACAGCTAGGCGCGAGTGACTAAATGGTTCAAAGCCACCGTTTTCTGCTGTGACTCTTCTAAATTTTTATATGGCCTGATTAGCATGTAGCCATGTAGCCATGTAGCCATGTCTTACACTGCCAGGCCTAGTTCGCGCGGAGTGGCAGAGGCTGAATGATAGTCGCGGATGGTTGCGTCTTTGCACCGAGAAAACAGGCTAGACTACAACTTGAACTCGATCGAGAATTGTCTAGAAGGTAATCTGGGAAGGTCTAGTCGAGAGAATGACTTTAGAAAGTAACGGCTGGCGCTACCTATCGCGCCGTCTGCAGTCTCCCAGCACACTGGGACCAGTCTAGGCCATCCTATCCTCTATTAGCTAGTAACCTAACTTGAGCTAGGTGAAGAAGTAGATAGTATGTAGCAATTACTCCTAGACTACCAAGTACTAGGTAGTGATTTCAATCGTTGTAATATCCGGTGTATACATAAATAGACAAAAATAGACAATTAGGCGGCATGGCATAGTATATTGACCAGTAACTCGCAAGAACAAACGACATATTAAAATGAGTATATTGATTGGTGTTGATTAATAACGAGTCGATTAAGGACAACGGTAATAGATACTCGTAAAATAGAAGTGACAGAAAAACAAGCTATTCTCGCTACCGCTGTTGTCTCTTTGTCTTGCGTAGCATGATCAACATGGGAAATTCCCTAGCGAGGGGAATTGAAAGATTGACAGCTGGGGATTTTGGCACAGATCGACCCCCCTGCCCCCGTATTTATTTATAAGAAGAAAAATCATTGGGTAGAATTAGACCTCGATGGAGATTCCCGCGGCGTTGCTACGTCACGTGGTTAGGTGACGCGCTTGCGCTTGGTAGTTTTGATCTGGTAGACCGTAGTGTGGCTTGACAATATCAATTTGATATTTTTTTACATCGCACCATTTCCCCTATCGTAATTGGATGCTGTTGTGCCACATATCTCCGCCACACGAGAAATGTCGCCATTTTATGTACTTTGTAGCAGCCATTTCAGCCATTGTACAAGTACGAGTGTGTGGTGACACCAAACTTCAAAGAGTACAACGTACTTTCCCAAGTACCTACATATGTATTGTAGGTAGTTACCATCTTGCTAGGTAATCTTGCTAATGTGATGTGAACACTGAATGCGAGTGCTAAGTATTGAAATTTAGTTGCACCGAGCTAAGCTTCCTTCCACTCCCCTTTTTTTCTTTCTCTCTCATATTTGCTTGCCTCTTTCCTCTCCTCTCCGCCCGTTTTTCTCCGTTCATTAGTGGAGACCGGGTCCCCGCCTTGCCCGCTCGAAGCTCATTTTTTTCCACAACTCTTCTTTCGTCTTTCATAAACCGACAGCCTATTACGACTGTTCTATTACAACCCTTGAAATAGCCCGATAATAATTCCATCATTATTTCCCAGCTCAATCCTAATCAAGCCTTATTCTCCGTCACTACTGGTGGGATTCGTCATAGGCCGGACTAATTGAACGAAACTAAACAAATCATCACGAAAAGGGATTGGGGTAGGGGGCTACCCGTACATAACCCACAACCCATAACCCATACCAGAATATCTACTACATAGTATGTAGAGGGCGATGTAATGGGTGCATTCATGCAAAGGATCCAAAGCCTACCTTAGGTACCCTGTCAGCCAGTCTGCCAGTAGAGCCTATTCAGTCTTAGCTGCAAGAATCCACAATCTTGACGTCATGACCTGAGAAGTTCAGCGAATTCAAGGTCTCGTCTGCTAGCAGCACGTACGTTTACTGGTTTACGGGTCTATCATAGCCCCCAACTCCCCAACTCCCCAACTCCAAAGACGGTATTTGTCCGAAGAGATTCGAGCTTCGGACCTTGAGTCCTGTCGAGGATTTTCCACATGCCACGATTACGCAAAGATTTGCGCTCGTGAACACATCGCAGGTTCTTCTTAATCTGCCTAGGACTACAAAGTTATGCGCCTATTAGGGAAATTGGGCGGCGTCCCAGTCTCAATCCCAATCTCAATCTAGTCAAAGTACTACCAAGTACAGTATCTGAGATGACGGTTCTAGGTACCTACTACCTACCCAAGTAGTAATAGGCATCGTATCATTCTCGGCACCGGCCATATTTCACTATACTACAAGGGATGGTCAAATTGAAGAATTCGGTTCTCCTCCTCCGAGCGTACCGTTCTACAACTTTACATGTCACTCGACCTGAAAGAAAGGGATGGATATGGGGTGGATATGGATGTCGCCAATGTCGCCAATGTAGCGATCAAACCGTTAGGTGACTTCTGTGCGCTTGGTACTTACAAGCTCACAAGCTTACAAGCGTACCTAGCGTCCATCATACTACGTAAACCACCCATCCCAACATCCCACGCGGTTAACTCCAGGTCCTTCCTCCAATGGAACCCTAGTATTATCTACATACCTGCACTTTGCAGCATACCTACCTAGGTGCTAGGTAGCAACCTAGCAACCTAGCAACCTAGCAACCTACCTAGGACCTAGGACCTAGGTTAGGTACAATACCTACCTAAGCAACCTAGCAATCTTCACTGCTTCCCGCGCACGTGTGCGAAATCAATATTCGCGAAAAAAAAGTCGAGCTACAATCAAGCTTAAATCCTAGACCTTCCTTAACCAGATGGCGCTGTCTAATTACCTCCATGCCTTACATGCTACCCACGAGCGTTGGTGGACCAGGCAGCCCGGGCTCGATTGTGGCGAAGTCACGCCTAACGAATTCGGTTCCGAGTTGCACTCCCTGAAGAGCGTAGCCGCCGGCTGCCAATAGAAGCAATCCCGCAAAAATTGCACAGTTTACCTTCCTCGAGTTGAACTCACAAAATCAATAGATCCGTACCTGACAGGGCGTCAATCTGCCGTTCCGGAAATGAGCAAACACTGGTACACGATACCCATTTGACAGCAGAAGCGATCTAGTTGTGCATTCAATGTGCGTTCATATTTACTAGGTTCATAGGTAGTAGTAGGCAGGTAAGTCCCTAGATTTGTGTGCATTTGCACCACATTGCCTAATTGTAATTATTGTATACCTATCTAGGTATCATACACTACGCGTCCTTTATTAATTGTAGCCAAAAATATCTACGCATTCCATGTTATCGGGTAAGTACCCGATATACAAACTAGGTACTCATGGAGAGGACCTAAAGGCTACCATAGCATCTAGGTTGGATGGAAAATCACTCGGGAAAATATGCTCTGTCGACAATATTCCGACATCTCGACATCTCGACATCTCGACATACATGAGAACATGGCATTTGCGGACCGCCAAGAGAAGAATGCTGTCTAGACTACTTTATTTGCCTAGATCGATCCCGCAGCTTATGGGAATTGATCTTCCCCACAGCATCTCAGCCGTACTACTCAGTGACCTCCATGTAGTATCCGGGTCTCACCTCCGTTTAACAGCCGCATTGGAGAAGAGAAGAGCTAAAAAAAGACGAAAAAAAAACAAAAAACAAAAGCCATGTCCCGAACGTCATTGCCGGCAAATTCGAGCGCTGATATTATTATTAATACTCCGTGAGGTTTTCATAATATGGCGAAACAGAACAAACGATGCAGCTCCCTTGTGGCTTGAAGATGAAGGGATAGGGGAAACTACCTACATACATACATACAGCGTGCTTGGGCCTCTAAGTGTCCCTTTCGTTTCCCCGCGGTGAAGACACTAAGGACGTGTGTATCCACCTAGAGGTGCATATCGGCACATTCAACGGTCGCCGGGAGTCGTTCCGTAACGTCGCGTTACTTGCTTGTGGCGCGATTATGTGTAAAATAGTTCTTCGCGGCCTCAATTCTGACCTGCTCGTTCGATTTTGAGCACAGGGACAAATCTCCACTGTCTCACATACTTAGCTGTGTTTTATCATCGTCGAGGTCCGGCAGTCTAAGGCCATGTTCGCTCGGGATCGACGCGACTCGTCCGGGTTATCATGCTTTCACCGCTTCACTGCACGAACAACCTTCGACCGTGCTCTTGTAACCCTTCTTAAAGTTACAGGGAGTCTGCATGTTGTGCGACGAGCTCGACTCTCTACAAGGTAAACAATCGATTATCGTCTACGTGGCATAGGCCAGATTGACGTCTTGCATCGGACTAGTTTCTACATGAAACAGAGGCTCTCCCAATAACAGATCGGTATGTCGGTATGTCCCAGATGACTAAAACTACTGCGCTATCTGTGATGAGGTCCATGCAGCGAGGCTGCACTAACATCGCCAGATAAATATCCCGACTGGCTCGCTGGAGAAGTCCTCAAGAGAAATCCACAGTATATCGATATCATCTGATGGGTAATGTGGTTCGCGTCTGAGCTCCTCCGACCAATGCAATCGACGTATATAAGGGCATCTGGACATGACTGCATATTATACTCAGGTAAGATTCCTTAATAATAAGAATAATAAGAATAATATTAATAATGAAAAAATCCTCAGCTCGAGTTGTAGTGCTTTAGTGCCTATAACGACCCGTCACTATAGCGGGCTCCGACGCCATCGGTGGATGTTAGCCACATTATCACATCGGTAACTACTAGGAGGTATGTAGGTACAGTACGTGCCCTGAGGTACCATACATACAAGCCCCGGAGTAGGTAGGTAGGTAATATGTATGTATGTAGGTATGTATGGCATATCCGCTCCGGCTCATTATCGCGTTCGAAAGGAGTTCATGTGGCTTACCTGTCTACCTGACCAGTTCAGCGAGTTGGAGTCAGCTTTCTGTCCCCCCCCATCTTTTGCAGCTTTCCCATCTTTCCCGTAGCCACTTTTGAAAAATCCCCTTCGATGTCCTCGCTATTATCTTATGCGCCGGCCGAATTCCATGTTCTGTTTTGCATGCCAAGCTTCACAATGTAACATACCCTCCACACTTACCTCAGTGCTAAATTCCTAACGGGACATTGGCTCGTCCGTACCGGGTTCAAGGTCACATCATCGGCCGAGCGTACTGTAATAATGCGACTTCCGCCCGTTACCGTTTCCCTTTTGAGCGCGGCTTCGTCAGCCGCCCATCGTGGTTGGTGGTCGGATATCCTTTTGTCTGCATACTGACGACTTGATGATGTATTATCCTCGGGCAACGCCGTGTCTATCCAGCGACGCAATTGGTGTAAATGAGGCACACATCAACCCGACGACTTTCGCATATTCCCGGTTCCTCTTTGGCTTGTTGGCGACTCATGACGAAGGGCCATGCCATGCGGCTAAAAATTCCCACGGGCCAGCATATCATAGGGCACGACAATAGGAAAAATCGACGAGATCTACAGATCTACCTCGTGTCGATAACCGGACGGGGGCACGTTTCTGTAGATCTGCAAAATTATTTCCTCGAGGGAACTGCCTCGTCTTTAATTCAATTCGCCTCACCCGCGAAGTAATGCGTAGCTGTCAAGGCTGTATAGCTATTCTAAGAAGAAGCATTCTCGGGATATCCAATGACGGCGCCAACTCCGGTTTCTGCATGAAAGAGAACCCGCTTTGAGGAAATTTGGCAGCACGTTCCCTCCCCACCTCCCTGTCCTGTCAGGTTCTTTGGGGTCCCAGTCAGTCCCAGTCCTATGCTCCCCCCCTCCACCCTCCCTCCCCCTTATGCCTATGCCAAGTCCTATACCTGTCCTATATTATAATTTGCTCGGTAAGTTCCATTTACGAGATGTCATCAAAGTTATCTAGGTTATCGAGCTTCCAAGGTTCGTCCAAAGTTCGATGTCTAAAGATAGTTAAGCTACCCGCCCGGCCGAGAAGCCCTGTTCGGAGGGTTGCACCGGCGCGAACCCCGGAAAGGAGTCAGGGGGTTCTTTCTGACTTTTGACGATGCGCCGTCCCTTGAAGGACCCAGGCTGCCAGGTCCCTTGATCGCCCTTAAGCTTCGAAAGGAGACGGAACCGACCTTGGCCCCAAATGTTCCCAAGCAGCCCCACGGATGCGAAGGACGGACTATTGATTTTACGTCGCATTCCATACAACCCCCTGTAGTAAATCCCTCTGCAGGCCCCAGGGTTAGCTTGGTCTGCGACTCTGCTTGGTGTAGCTTGGTGTAGCAGCGCGAAAGCAGAGCACTGTGCCGCCAAACCGCCGCCTATACCTGGCCTTTATAAGCGTTGCTTATAGGGCTATCAAGCGCTAACGCTTACTGGCCACAGACGATTGCGAGCTACGACATCTTCCTGCCCCTATCCCCTAAACGTTACGCACGGCCGAGTCGTTTTGGCGGTTCTCCGGCGGCTATCTAGTATTAAATCTACAATTTCATTTTTCGCTGCACCCGATAGCGAGGGAATCCCCAGTTTTGATCGTAGGAATCCCTAACTTGGATCAGTGATCTTCCCATCTCACCCATAATCCAGTTAGAAGAATCGAAGTCTAAGGAGAATTTTCTTTCGGGCCTTCCCGATATTCTTCCCGATCTTCTTCCCGACGCCTCTACATAGTAAAGAGTAGTAGTATCGAGTATCTGTCACCCTTGGGTCGATTAGACACTCCAGTGCCTGTCACTGCCTCCCCCTTTCAAGGCTCCCCGCGAGCCTGGGACGGATGTTTTGCTCACCTCGAACATTAACCGCGATGTTATATGTTCGTTTAATGCTCGAATTGTTTTGAACGGTTCATAGGAACCCGTCGGCGGCCACGCGCTTCCGAACCGAACCCTCAGGGTCATGGGTGTGTCGAGAATTCAAGCATAACCATGACAGCGGGAATGGGTCTGGGACTCCTTATCACCCGCAACATGACACTCGTCGCGTCGCGTAATCTTAGGCGCGCGTTCGAAGATTTTTTTTTTCTTCTCTTCCTTGAATCGTCGTCGAAAGAAGAGAAAGAAAAATAATAAAAAAATTAACCGGGCGACGACTCGCCAATGCATGAGACCTCGTGTTCAACGGTATGTTGGACCCTTATTCCGTCATCCCGTCCGTACCAGCAAAAGCGTTCCTGCGCACGGGAATCCCTCCTCATGCGCGCTTGCATCATCCCGTAGGGCGCCGGGGCGCCTAAAGAGCACTGCCACACCGACCACGACCACGGCTCTGCTGATCATTGCCATTTAGACGGTATGGGGGCCGGGCATATTTGCCGTAACTGTCTCTAGGGACCCTTAACAGACTACCATTATAGGGATCTATTGATTTTTCTCCTTTCTTTCTGGAAGCTCTCCAACGTCTTTTTCTCCGCGACCCCGGCCAGATCCCAAGAATGGCAGAAAGGGTCTTCTTGCTTATTCTTGCTCACACGTGCGTCTGACTGCACCGCTTGGGGGTAGCAAGGAAGCTAGCTTGGGTCCTGCATGATCGTACGATGTAACCGTAGATTTGCCAGGTCCCAAGATACTGTTTAGTCTGCTGCTATTCTTTCAGAAGGAAACCCTGTTATAGTATACCATTATCTCAAAGATCGACACAACTGAATGCTATTCCCAGCCTTGCCAGCCGCTCGGTAGTCCAACACGAGATATCACGCCGTCGACGACTATGTTGTCGACTGGCATTTTGC
Organism: Rostrohypoxylon terebratum; assembly: GCA_022497145.1. Taxonomy (NCBI): domain Eukaryota; kingdom Fungi; phylum Ascomycota; class Sordariomycetes; order Xylariales; family Hypoxylaceae; genus Rostrohypoxylon; species Rostrohypoxylon terebratum. The sequence goes on along the minus strand of MU385937.1, from coordinate 37,179 downwards.
CTTGTCTGCGCCGCATACACAATATAGCTTACTGGTGTGCCGGTTAGTATGTACATATTGAGATTCGGCCCTTGTAGGAACTATAAGCTTGGGATTTTAAGTGAGGTTGTAGTCGTCAGCGATGCATTGTACTTCTACGCTTGTACAGATACAGACGCCTACAAACTTGGACTATTACAACTTGGTCCCGGCTTGGAGGAACTGTCATGGGTCCGGCCCTTACTACCTTACTACGCATACTCCTCGCCTTGGTGATAGTATCTCGTTCGCCTCGTCAGGGGGTTAATCTATTAGATGACAAGGCGCTTAGAAATCCACGTTCCTGGCGATCCCCAAGGGAAGTTCCTTCGAGAAAACTTGGAATTAGAGCAGTAGATGACATGACAATATTGATTACTCTCTCGTGTTTAACGTGCAGGAATGCCACGAGTCGTAGTGAGAGCGAATAGACGATATTTTCGTCCCATCTTTGATTCGGAGGCGACGGGGTCATTGCCGAAACCTGTCGGCTCTGCGTACGAATGCCGTCGCTTAGCTGCCGTCGCTTAAGGGAAAAGGGGCAGTGGATGCCCACAAGCAGGCACAGGCTAGACAAGCAGGCAAGACAAGCAGGTTGCAGAGGTTCTAGGCAGATGCGCGGCCATCGTGACCCCATCACCTATCCCTTTCAGGACAGAACGTGCACGAACTATTTACCCCGAGGGGCGGAATGGAATCAAGTTGGCAAGTCCCAACCGATCCCAACTCGTGAGCAGGTTCCCTATTCGGACCCTTTCGGTCACAACACGGCAACTAGGTGGTATCATACGGATGTGAAGGTAGTAGTCGTTAGCAGTAGTTAGGAGCGCTATGTATGTGAAGATAGGTACAGTGCTTAAGCGCTAGGAGCTATAACCCGTTCGTCAAAATAAGCGAAGCCTTGATGAAGCCTAGCATCACGGTATCAATACAGAGGACTAGGCCCAATCCATAGAGTAATCCGGCGCTGCTATAGCATCACAAATAAACACGCCATTGCCGACTGCCTCCAAAATTAGTTCCGGCAGTCCCAGTACCTAGTCTTCTAGATCCGACGCCGGTAGATAGGCAAACAAGAAACAAGAAACAGGAAACGGAACGAAGAAAAATAGAAACAATAAACGAGAAATAAGTGATGTTTGTACATAGAAAAAAAATATAGTGACTGCATGACTGCATGTAAGATGCGTGAAGCGACGTTGTGATCATGAGGCATTTTACACAAGGTCAACGGAACCATCAAGATCCTCATCCTCATCGAGTAGTCCCAAGCCGCTATCATACCTCCGCTTCTTGATTTGCTTGCCAGACCTTGCCAAAGCGTCGGCGAGCTGTGATGTAGCGTTTACGGGACTGCCCTCCGGCGTCGTAGTCTCCTCCTCGCCCTCTCCGCTATCGCTAGAGCCAAAGCTACCACCACCGACAGCGACAGCGACACTCCTCTCCAAACCGCTCCGACCGTCAGCCTTCGCAGGCCCAGCCAAGAATTCCGTGCTCATCCTCAGCAACCTCTCAAGCTCCATCTTCATCGAATCGACCGCCGCCGTAGCCCTACTCCTCTCCTCGTCCACCCGCCTGCTCAACCCCAAGTTCTCGACCCTAAGCTTCTGCACCGTCAAGTGCGCCTGGTGCAGGCTCCTCCCCAACTCCTCAATACTCCTCCTAAGCTCCAACACCCTCGCATCCCTAACCGCGAGCGCCGTGCCATGATACTTATTCAACGCCCTAATCTCGCACGCCTTCCGTTTCTGCATGTCCGCGACCTGGGTCTTGAAAGCCTCAGCCTGTTCCCTGACGGCCGTCAGCTTCGCCTCGAGCTTCGCAGCCGTGGCCTTCCTGCTCTCGAGCTCGGCCTGCGCGCCGGCGATCTCGGCGCGGTGGCGCGTGGCCTCAGTCTCGACCTGGTCCTGCATGCGCTGCACGAGGCGCTCCAGCTCCGCCACGTCCCTCCTGTACCCGTCGGCGGCGCCCTTGAGCCTCTCGACGCCGACCTCGAGGTCCACAATGCGCGCGTCCCGCTCCCGCAGCGCCGCCTGGTCCTCCTCCCGCCGCCGCCGCATGCTATCCATGGCGTCGACGCGCGCCCCGAGCTGCTGCCGCAGCGACAGCTCCAGCGCGTGGTACTCGTCAATCGCGTCCTCGTCCTCCTTGACCTGGCGCGCCAGGTCCCGCAGCCGCACGAGCACCAGGTCCAGGACCTCGGCGCCCCGCGACGATAACGGCAGCGTCAGCTCGCCGGGCGTCAGGTACTCGAGCTCGAGGCGCGCGGAGCGGAAGGCCCCCGTCAGCGACGTGATGACCTCGCTGGCGTCGTTGCCCGGGAACCCGAGGTCCTTGAGCGACGAGTTGAGGTCGAGCAGCGCGGCCGTCCGGTCCGACAGGCACTGCAGGACCGTGTCGAGGTGTGCTTCTACCTCCATAGGCCCCTCTCCCGAATCCGGTTTGGCCGGCGCGTGGGCGGCGGCGAGCTTGTCCGTGATGCGGGACTTGAAGGCTTCGTGGGTCTCGAGGACTTCGGTGAGCTTGGTTAATTCGAGACGGAGAGATCCCATCTCTGCTTCCAGTGCTTCCTTCTCTTCCGGCTCGGGGAAGGTGAAGGATGTTTGCACGCCCATGTCGGCTTGCATTCCAGCCCCGGAGTGAGGCTCGGGCGTTACGGGGTGGATTCTCCGTAGAGAACACGGGGTTGCTGGGATTGTCGGACTCGTGCAAGGCGGCGTTGGGAAAGATGCCGATGCGCGGTTCTTCGACGGTGTACTGCACACCAAATCCGCCATCGTGGTGTCCCCGAAGCCGTCATCATCGTCCACGCAACTATCGGAAAAGGGATCCCTCGCGGCCATCGTCCAGTCGTAGGGTCGGGTTTGGTCAGCATCCAGACCACCACATCCAGACCCGGAAGATCTGCTACGTAGCTCGTTCCTGAGTGAATCGATCTCGTATTCCAATTCCATAATGCGACCAGTATCTTGACCTATTATGGTGGTGCTCTGAAGCCTCTCGATTTCGTGGTCCTTCTCAGCGAGTTCGTCCCGAAGGCGCTCTAGCTCGGCCTTTTGATCCTGCGTGCGCCGCCGCTTCTCCTGGGTAATGATGTTCATCTCCTCGCTCAGTCCGTTTCGGCGAATGCGTCGCTTCACGCGATCGTCGAGGACCTGGCGCAGCGAGAGGAAGCGCACTTCGTTGCTACCGTTTCCATTGCTGTCACGGCCCAGCTCGCCCTCTTTGCCATTTTGGAGGATTTTCTGACTAATTGGTGCTGAGTGCCGCCGACGTTTTGGCGACGGAGCAACGCCTAGAGTTGTGCGGCGAACCATTGGTGTTAGTCCTGTTGACAAGGTCGCATCATGGTGTTCGATCTCTGGACCCGGGTCTGAAAAACGGACTCGCTTCTTCGACCTAGGTTTGCTTGGGGTCCTTAAACTTGTCGCAGCTGTTTCTAACTGCGATAAATCCGAAGGCGCTGTTCTTCCAACGCTAAGTCGCGGGGTGCGACGAAGCGCGATGGGGCGATCCTGTTCGTCTCCCATCTCGTAGTTGTGATAATAGGTAGTTTGCCTTCTCAGAGGACAAACTAGTAACGCGATGCTAATGCCGGTACTTCTATGACCTAGGTCCTAGGTAAGCTTACAAACTTCCTCGATTCGTCAAATGCAGTGGAATATATGCAAGTCCAATAGGATGTTTTATCAGCACGTAAAACCCTTTTAAAGGTCGCGTCTTGGTCACCTCCAGGGCTATAGGTAAACAAGCATACCGTCATTGTGGTTCACCTAGTGGGGATGATCCGCTCGCTGTATGCATTGTTTACACATTTCCTATCGTGGAACATGGCATAACTCCAGAATGCCCCGCGATCTGAGAAGTGAGGATCAATGTGAGCCAATCAATTGTTGTTTTGCAAGGGGGCCAGGGGCGTTCTTAGGCCACCCGTTCCCCATTTCTCCTATTCTCTCCAATTGATCGAATTCTTCTCCTTTTTTGATGAAATATCCAAGACAAAAAAACGCTGTCTGGTTAATTGCTTATTGCCATCGAGAGAACGCCAGAGACGGGAAAGTAACGCGATACACGAGTAACATAGTGCGTTACGTTGTCCTAGCGACGAGAACGTTGAGTGGCTTTAGGCATTATTCTGACATCAACAAGCTAAAGGCACTCGGGACCTAAGTTTCAGGTGGCTAAGTGGTTGGTAGCCATGGATATCAGCACTGACTTAGGTAATTATGAACGTTGAATATGCGTAAATGTGAGCAATAAATATCATAAAACTTGTCGCTATTCAACAGAGCAGGCACGGTTATTAAATCATAGTTTATGTAGAAGACGCCTAGAATGATTTATCAACCACGTAATGTGCTTGGACCTCCGTGAGTCATATTAGGATAGGTAGTGATCAACATGAACCAACGCTCATCTCCGCCACAGCCGAAGCAATGATCTACAGTGTATATTTCGCCTCTGAACGAAGCATTGATCGACTCTGCCTAATTCAAATAGGCAGCGGTCCCTCGAGGCAAAAGGCAAAATCGCAGACATCAATATCGAGTTCACGGAAGGACACCGTTCGGGTCGGCGACTCGGATCGGATCGGATAACGGAAGTACATAGTAAATACAAGAGTTGACTAAGCTCATCTGATCCGATATTGTCCGGGACTTGGTGAACGATCGTGGTGGGTATTATTACCTGGTGCATATGCATGTCTAGCATTTCTGGAAAGCTGAGGGCTGAGACATGCACTCAATTACTGGTCAGAAGGCACCGTGGCGTTGCCACGTCCTGTGCCAGGGCTTGACATACTCCCGAAAAGGATCGGGAACGAGCTGCGGATGCGGGGTTCCGGAGCCGATTGAGGAGTAAAGACCAGTTAATATTGCCATGCTGCCGTAGTCCATGTTGTACTTCTTGACTTCACACTGACATTGGGTGGTCACCCCCTTCGTGGATGATGCTGTGTTCATACTAAGGTACATACATAGTAGGTAGTAGGTATACGTGTCCACGACTCCACGTAGCTGGATTACTTTTCTACTTTGGGACGAGTATATCATATTTGAGACCCCGATCCCGATTGTGAGATCCTGCTTCATAAAGGTTACCCCAATAGTTTGAGTAACGACCTCTGTAAGAGTCTTTTCGTCATATCGCAACTAAACTACCTACATCGAGATAAGGCAGGCGTTCCAGATATTATCACTACTGTGACTAAGGAACTGCTTCAAGCATTCATGATTCAAGGGGTTAAGTTGTTTCACTGAAACTTTCCCTCAAACCCAACAATTCGGTAGTCTTGGTCCTAATTCGTTGATAATTGTTACACGTACGTCTCGACAACGGCTACTGGCTACTTACCTGTTTGCCTATCTTGTGAAATCACGCGGGCTATATGCCACACCAGTAAGTGTCATTCTTTAGCATACTAGTCATCCTAGAGTTGGTATGTCCCTCCCATCAAGTCCTCAACAAGAATTGGGTCGTAATACAGAGTCTATGACACCCCTTACAAAACCACATTATAAATATAGGCATATTGTTACACAAGCGATAGTTCAGAGTCTCATGTGAGAATTAAGACGGCGAAACTCCCTTGGTAAGCACCTGGTAACTCAACTACCTAGGTAGGTAATACCTACTAGGTATCCACGGATGACCGATAACCTTGGAATACTCAACCAGCAGTGGGTTACTACGTAGACACCACTGGAAGCCTCATATTCAATTATTGGATTGAGAATGATTGCTCCAGGAGTCTCTACCCCATAATCTAACAAAGGTCTTCGCATGTCATTTGTACTTCTTTTCTTCGTCGAAATTTTTTAACGTGAGAATATGTCATATCTACCTTTCGCATAAACTATGAACCTTGTAGAACTCATGAAAACCAAGATCTGGGGTCATACGGTACTCCTAGTATCAACATCATCGTCCTATCATTCAGTCTTTGAGCTGATATCGTCTAGATCTCCATTGCACCTTTTTAACTCAGCAAGTGGGTCTATCACAAAAATCCCAACCGACGACGGGCTTTAGCCGAGGCAAGAATCTTCTCTGCGATGATTAAACAATTTCTGGCAATTCTTTCGGTAAACCTAGCGCCTAGCGCCTAGCGCTCTGTCATCTCGGAAGTGAAGAAGGATGCTTCGACGGAAGGGAAAGCGACGGCGGATACTTATTAGACGTTGGATGCATGAAATGGCGTTCCTCGCCGCGTGTCCCAACCGTCTCTCACTAGTATATTCGTGCCTCCGTGGAGCTCCTCATCGACCTTCCCTTTGAAGCGTTAGCGTATATCGAGATAAGATGAGATTACGTAGCATCTATAGGTACTAGCTTTTCCAATAGCTTTTCCCGCAATCAAGGTGGTATTCTAGCAAAAGTCCACGAAGGGGTGGTATTCGCGAATTAATTTGACAAAGGATTTTTCTGCGAGAGAGCTGAGCTGAAAGAAAAATCACCGACAATATCATTTTCCGTGACAAACGAAAAACTTAAAGAAGGACGGAGATAAGTGTTACCCACACCCGCTCGCGCTTTTCGGCTCTTTCTTCGCGACAGCTACTGTGACTGGCAGGGGTGGATAAAAGGTGGAGGGTGTAATGGGGATTCTTCCGCCCGCGATCTGCCGTCTAATATGACGGGGCTGCTTTGGCCGCATGGTTGATCGCAAATATCAGACCTATAGCAAAGCCGGGGAGCCAATGAGGTGATATGACCTTGCTGGTTTTGTAGTAATGCTGATATTTTCTCGTCTCTCCAAATGGCAGGGGTAGTTAGCTGACGTCGCAGTTTTTTCGTCTATCCAAAGCTTCTATGCCTCCGAAGATTATTAATACGTGCCGCGCATGCGAAGCCTAATATCCTAGGGAAATTCTCGATTCCAATTACCTAGAATGGTCTTAGTGCTACGGTGATAGGCGTTTATGAATAATACGGCAAATAATTTTTGGCTTATGCTGGCTGTTTCGACTTGACTCATTTTCATGAGATCTCCAATTCACTCCAAACCTTGTTTTTTTTTTTTTTTTTTTTTTTTTTTTAGAAAAGTGGCTTCATGCGTCATTTCAAAGTATTGCCGAAAGCCTTTTATTGACGCGAATTAGTTAGTCTGCTTGTACTGAGAGATTCCGTTTGCCGTCCCGCGCAACCACCAGTTCGCCGCCGGCCAACTAGACCCACGAACGGACCTGATGGATCCGGAGAAGGGGCTTGGCGACGACAAAGGGGAGTCCGAAATGGCCGAGACCCGCGATATGACCTCACGTGAGGACTCCCTAGAGCAGGAGAAGAGCCAAGGTCGACGTAGTCGCCAAAGCCGTGCATCGAATGCCTCCGACGACAGTGATCCCCTATCACCTCTTGAATTAGCACTCTCTCCCGGCGAGGAGACGTTTGAGGAGATAGCTCACATAAATACGACCACGAGTATCGGAAGCTCGGCATCGCGCCCGCCGGATTTTGAGGTCGTGTTCGACGATGATGACCCGGAGAACCCACGAAACTGGTCGTCATGGTACCGGGGATTGATCGTCTTCTCCATATCATTTACCTCCTGGGTTGTTGTCTTCTATAGTACTAGCTATAGTGCGGCCATTCCCGGTTTGGTGGTAGAGTTTGGAGTCTCCACGACCGTCGCGACGCTTGGCATTACGACCTATCTTCTTGGTCTTGCGGCTGGAAGTCTGCTCGTCGCACCGGTGAGCGAGTTGTATGGTCGTCGGCCAGTCTACATTTTCTGCATGATATGCTTTACAATACTGGTTATACCATGTTGTTTGGCGACATCATTGGCCGAAATCATAGTGGTTAGGTTCTTCGGGTAGGTTATGAATAATGTCGACTCTTCATAGGTATGTATCTGCTAAGAAGAGTCACAGGGCGTTATTTGGAGCTTGTATGGTTACCAATAGTGCAGGCACAGTCGTTGACATATCGACTGAACAAACTCGGGTGAGTATATGAACGAGTCATGTGATCCCCTTGAGTTTCAACATAGTGGCTAACATAGAAATAGTATGTCGGAAACAATACTTGGTATATCTGAGGTTAGAATCGAATATTAGCTAACATCCTCCTTAACCAGTGCTATGATCCTAAGTTTGTGGTCGATCGCACCGTTGAATGGACCTGTCACGTACGTAACATGAAAAGCCCTTTTTCCCTCCCCTTAAGAAGAATCTAACTACTAACCTTTTCCTATCATGAAGCGGGCCAGTCATTGGCGGATTCGTATACCAGTACCTCGGTTGGCGGTGGGATAACTGGCTGGTTCTGATTCTCGCAGGTGTTGGCACGGCCACCATGATATTTCCTAAAGAGACGTACGCGCCGATCATTCTTAGGAAAAAGACGGCGCGTATACGTAAGGAAACGGAAGATGAGCGATGGTGGTGTCGCTACGACGTGAAGCTGTCAACAACTGCCCTTTTAAAAATCAACTTACTGCGGCCATTTGCGCTTTCCTTCAAGGAACCTATCCTGTGGTTCTTCAACGTTTGGTACGCACACATCCTTATCATAGTAGCTCGTGATGTTTCCCACTAACCCGTCATACTAGGATATCTCTCATCTATGGAATCCTATACCTGTGCTTCGTTGCGTATCCTATCGTATTCTCCGAGCACCGTGGTTGGAGCCCTGGTATCTCCGGTCTAGCCTTTGTCGGGATAGGCATTGGATCCATGATTGCGATTCTCGGCGAGCCCCTCTGGCGCAAGATCATCAACACGCACCCAAAAGACCCCGTGACCGGAAGGGTACCCCCGGAGGCGACCGCGCGTGTCATGATTATCGGAAGTATCTTATGTCCCGTGGGGCAGTTGATTTTCAGCTGGACATGTCTCCCCGGGACAATCCATTGGGCAATCCCCATCGCCTTCGGCATTCCCTTTGGATGCGGTAACGCTCTTAGTTTCATATATGGGTCTAACTACCTAGCCGGCGCGTACGGCATTTACGCCGCTTCGGCGTTGGCGGGGAATGCAGTCACCCGTTCTATCTTCGGTGCCACTCTCCCTCTTGCCGGACCCTCGATGTACGAAACCCTCACACCGCAATGGGCGGGCACGCTCCTCGGCTTGTTAGAAGCGGCGATGATTCCTATCCCTCTAGTATTCTACCGTTACGGCGAGAAGATCCGCGCTAAGAGCCCTGTCATTCGACAGATGAGGGAAGATCAAGAGAAGAACGAGCGCCGGGTCGAGAAAGCGCAGAGGCGGAAAGCGAGGCGTGAAGAGAATGCTAGCAAGTCGGCATTGGTAAAGCAGAATAGTGATAAAACAGGCGTGGAAGACTTGGAAAAAGGTGTGGCTGGACCTAGTGCTACGGAAGCGCCCTCTCTGGCTATTAAAGATGAGACAACTGCGTGATACAGCGTTCTGCATGGTGATTTTGGTTCAACGGTTGGTTATACAAACGGCATATATAGAGGTACCGACGGTCTGGCAATCCAAGTCTACATAAAACATACCTTCCTAGGCCCTAGATATAGATGTGTGAGATAATAAAATGGAATTCTGGTCATCGATGATAATTGTACAACATAGTATGTGTGGCTTGCTTAATAAGGGGGTGGCTTTCTTTAGTCAGCATGGCGCAGCGTCACAGTCCCGTTCAGAGCTGGAGTCGGGTTTCTCCCCTTATCACCATCCTATCTCAGCGCTATCACATGACCCCTCCTAATGTAGGGGTATCTATGCAGGTCGCGGGTGTAACGTTGAGGGGAATCGGGATCAACCATCCAATTTCATCTCTCAACTCGCACTTAGTACTAGGTCGAATCCTCCCAAACCCGACGAAGGCGGACGAGATTTGGAGATCGGCTCGATGTGACCGTTCTTATCTATCATGTCCCCGGTCTGTTTGTTCACACCGCTAATACCCATGGATTGGACAAAGATCTGTGCGAGATAATAAGATAGCGAAACTCCGCTGTGGCTTTTCTGTGCATATTTTTTTTCCCCGTAGATCCTCTGTTTAATACCTTGCCGGCTTGTCGCGTCCCATCCCACATCCCACTCAAATTCGTAAGATTGGCGTGAAGAGAGGGGTCACCCTACACGATGCTGAAACGAACGCCGACAGGAACATGGCTGCCGGCATGGGTGCCGGAGTCGACATTGACTCTGTCGTTCTTGTTGCTATTCTGCTCGACCGTTCAGTCAGCTGTAAGCATAATTCCCACCTGTAAATGCAATGGGTAATTGTCGCTGATATCCCTCGCGAAAAGACTGGCGGTTATGATGGCTCAATGCTTAACGGGCTGAACATCCTACCCAGTTACACGGACTATTTTCAATTGACTCCGGCTACAACTGGGTTGAATACAGCTTCTGTTTTCATCGGCTGCACTTTTGGAACTCTCATATCCGGAGTGTTGACGGACTCGTGGGGTCGCCGACCAACTATCTTTTGGTCTTCAGTTTTCACACTGGTCGGTGTTGTGATCCAGACTGCTGCACAGAACATTGCTATGTTTGTCGTAGGCCGCATCGTTCTGGGCTTTGGAAGTGCCATCTCCGGTGTCTCTTCCGGTGTGTACTTATCTGAGGCATTCCCTAGCCGGTGGCGTACCTGGGGCGTCGGACTATTGAATGATTTCTATTAGTCAGTGGGCAATTCCAGCCAAGTCCGAAACCATTCCCGTCACTTCCAAAGCTGACCGGCTTCCTCTAGCGTCGGCGCTCTCATTGCTGCCGGGATAACTCTTGGAACCGGACAATGGCAATCAACGGTAAGATTAAGAGGACTTCTTCAGATTCGCGTATGGCTGATGGAGGCTTAGTGGGCGTGGAGGGCACCATCCTTGATCCAGGGAATATTTTCCGTACTTTGCATTGTCATCTTGCCTTTTGTGTAAGCCCCGATACTCGCATTGGAGTTATCTGCATAGCCCTGACTTGTATACCAGGCCTGAATCGCCGAGATGGCTAGTCCACGAAGGCTATTTTGATTACGCGCGGACCTCAGTTGCTCAAACGAACACCAACGGCGATCTAACGGACCCTGTTGCAATCGCCATCTATAAGGAAATTCTTGATGCGCTTGAGTGGGAGAAGAAGGAAGGTCGAACAATGAGTCCGAAAGAGATATTCAAAACCCCGGTCGCAAGGAAACGCCTGCTCATCGGAATGTCAGCCGGACCTTTCTCCTGCATAGCTGGCAACATTATCGCATCCTATTATCTTAATAACGAATTGACGATGGCAGGTATTTCCGATACGAATGATCAACTCAAGGCTGTAAGTGGCCCGCCCCACCAATAAGAATTGGTCGAGATGGTGCTGATGCTGATGCCGAACAGAACGTTGTCCTGAATGTCTTCTGTTTCGTATGCAGTCTTGCAGGGTCGTACCTTTCCGGTAAAGCTGGCAGGAAACCTACGGCGATTGTTTCTCAGACTCTCCTCATCATATTCCTGTTCGTGATTGGAGGTTTGACTAAGCTTTATGGGGATAACCCTTCGGGTGCTTCTAAAAGTCTTGTCTACGGAAATGTGGCTGTGATCTTCCTCTTCCAAGGGGCATACTCACTTGCATGGACTCCTCTATTGTACTTGTACCCGCCAGAAGTATTCTCGGGTATGTACCTCCTAGTAATGACCCCTATCTTCTACTAAAACGTGCTGACATTTTTAATAGTTCGTCCTCCCAATTTCGGGATACTGTGTAGAAGAGGTCCCCAGGGATGTTGCTAATGATGTGCAATAGTACTCAATCCGAGCGAATGGCTTGGCTTTCTCAGCCTTGTCATTAAATCTACTCGCGTATGTTTTGAAATGCCAAAATTCCAAAGCGCTACATAAACGCTGATAAAATCTGCTAGGTGCGTGTTGGTGTACGTCATGCCTATCGGCCTAACAAACATCGGTTGGAAAATGTACATGATCAACGGCTCGTGGGATATTGTTGTCTTGGTACTCATCGTACGTATCTGGAATTCTGAACTATTTCATGTTGCTAACCGTGCTTTCAAGATCGTGTTTTGGATTGAGACGAAGGGACGGACATTGGAAGAGATAGACGCGATTTTCGACGGCGAGAAACATTCCTCTGTTCCAGATGTAGAAATGATCATGACGGGACAGGCCACGATAGATGTCGGCGCGGTCGAGCAGCAACTTATTAAGTCTGAATAAGTCGAGGTCTTGTTGTTGAGCCCCGCGTAAATGGAACGGCAGAAAAAGATGGCTTTCCAAGCTTGTTGACATAAAACTAGATGACCAACCTATCAAATCCCAGTCCTACAAAGTCTAGAACTGGAATCCGATGGCCTAATTCGCACGTCTTGTGACCCAATATGGCAACATAAAATAACTATTAAGAGCTCTAACTTTTTTGCCAAGACTTGGAATTGGAGAAACCCCCCATTACCCTAGCCGGAAACGCCAAATTTAACGGGGGCTGATGTAGCGATGCGGAGAAATTACCCCGAAGCCCCTTTCTTGGCAGGTAACTTATAAACCTCGGGTGGTGAAGACGATGCACACCGAGATCGTCAGAGGTACCACCCGTGTCGTGTACGCGTCGCGAAGAAGAAAAAAGCCATGCTCGGTCCGAAAATGTGGTTCTCATCCGGCTTACTACTGTTAAGTGCAGCTGTAGCACAGGGGAAGTACATCGTACCTGGAGCTCGGTGGCGCGCGACTGACGGCAGTCTGGTGAACGCCCACGCCGGAAGTGTTCTCTTCGATAACGGGACGTTCTGGTTGTTCGGGGAGTACAAGACGCAGGATCATCCTGAAGGTGGTGGGGTAGCCGTTTACAGCTCTCCGGATCTCGCGACGTGGACATCCCATGGCCTTGCTCTAGGTAAGTGGGCCAATTGAGCAAAAGGTGACGATTATAATCGGTATACTGACGAAAAGTGTAGAGCCGGTCGAGGGAGACCCTTACATTTCCTCAAAGAATATCATCCAACGACCGAAAGTCGTTAAGAGCGAGTCGACGGGACAGTATCACGTGGGTGACCCCTAATTGCCTCAAGATGTGATCATGAAAATTGACGCTGGAGTGATAGATGTGGTGGCATGCCGATAACTCCAGTTATGGCCTTCTTCTCCAAGGCTTCGCGACGGCGGATACGATCGCTGGGCCTTACACTTTGGTGAACGCCACGGCTCCCCTCGGAAATTGGTCGCAGGACTTTGGTCTCTTTACCGACTATAAGGACGGCCGATCTTATGCTTTATATTCCAACGGTGATAGCGTCGAGGGTAGAGATGTATACATCTCTTCCTATGACAAGGGAGTTACTGCGCTCGATCAAGTCGTTCATCGATTTGACAAGTATGATCTCGAAGCCCCAACCATCATCCAGACAGACAAAAGCTATTATGCTCTGATGAGCCACAAGACAGGATACAGACCAAACAGTGAGTAGGATGATTCAGAAAGACGATCGCCGTTTCTTGCTAACAACGACTCCAAGATGTCGTTTGTTTCCGTGCTGACAGCTTGAGCGGGCCGTGGAGTCAGCCTTGGATCGTTGCTCCGCTCAATACGAGGACCTTCAACTCCCAGTCCGGCTTCACCTTAAGAATCAACGGTCGTAGAAAGACGACATACCTTTATCTAGGTGACCAGTGGGACTCGAACTCGATTTGGGAAAGCCGGTATATCTGGTTGCCGATGGCAATCGACGACAAAAAGAAAACGCTCGAGTTAGAATGGCACGATGTATACGATCTGGACGTGTAAGTCATTTAACAATTACTCGGATACTCTATGCGCAATGTTGCTAATATGAAACTCAATGTAGCAAAACGGCAGACTGGCGTCCTGTCAAGGGCAAAGAGTATTATGCGAAAGACGCGACGGTCAATGGGGCCGCTTTCAAGCAAGAAGCCGTACGTTCCGCCTAATCTGAAAATATGAATAGTGTCACTAATACGATGCGTTTCGTAGAATTTCGCTAGCGGCGGTACTATTGTGACGGGAATCGAAGGGAATGACAGCACTGTCACATTCCATAATATAGTGGGAACAGGCAAGCCTCAATGGGTTTCCTTCTACTATCAGAGTGAGTAACCTGTGGATGACTATATTAGCTGCATTCTGACCGTGAGAAGATATCGATGATATGGGTTTTGGGGATCAACGTGAGTCAAAGCAGTCTAACTTTCTTCTTAACCTCCAATCGCTAACCAGGTACTTGGACAGCTGGTGGAAGCCCTGACCGAATTGGCGGATCATGGCAACTACGTCGTATTAGCAGTGTTGTCGTAAATGGAGATACGGAGAATGTGGAAACACTATTCCAGAGGGACACGCACAAGGGCATCATCCTGTCGACACCGCTTCAACTAACATTGGCGAAGGGATCGAAGAATACCATCACAGTGGGTGGACTGTATAACGGGTTTCACTATAAGGGAGCGGATCTTGATAAGATCATCGTGTATCCGCCGGAAACCTAGGTCCTGAACTTCTTTACTTTTGAGGACCTATTATGTGTACCTAGAGTCAGGCTATGGACACAAAAGTATTAGGGATATCGCCACACCTACTTAGTACCTACCTAGTTATACATCGCCCAGTAGGCGGCCCGTGATAGTTATGACTGTAAGTCTAGCAGTTCTGTTTATCAGATATAGTACCTATGTAGTAGGTAGTTTCGTCTTGCAGGTGTTTTTTTAGAGAACGAGATGAAAACATCAGGGGAAGGATTGGAGCTTACCTAGTACCTGTTACCTACCTACCTAGGTAGTTACCTAGCAGTACCTGGTAGGTAGGAACGATGGACCGAATGTGCCTTCCTACATACCGAATGTACCTTCCTGCCCACCTGCAGGCGTAAGGAAAGTATTTAGTACTAATTGAACCTTCAATGAAAGGAAGTTACTCAACAATCTAAAGGCATCTACCACCCTACTGGTGCAAGTTTCCAGTGCAAGTATCTCCTGATATGCTACAACCTTGGAAGTTCATGGACTACCCGTAACCTTCCTTTATCTCACCTCACCTACCAAGATTCTCATCCTTCATCATTCTATCATTCTACACTTCCTTGCGCAAGCACGCACACACTCTAACGGAAGAATGGCGTCGCGTCAACAGCAAGTAAGGGTTCGAATTTCCAAGGACAATTATTGTAACTTGATCTCTAATCCTGAATTAAATATAGGACAATATGACGAGGGTAAGATCTGCCCGACGAGAACGCCGACAGCGGCAACGCCGACGACGTGGCAGAGGCCGACAAACGCAAGAAGACAGAAGAGAACATAATAGAGAACAGGGTGCCCCGTTCGTAAGTCATTAACTCTTAACCTAGCATTACTTAGGACCTGGGTTTACAAACTAATACTGGTACATCATAGGAGAGAAAAATCATCATCCCACCATCCAGTAAGATCCAGATTGGCTCATACTGTCGCCGCACGTCGAAGACTTTGACCCTGACACCTATAACACCCTGTGTCGTTATTCCAGGTCGCTGTAGCGTTCTGCTGCATCCTCGCCATGACACAGTGTTCGCGGAAAAGATCCCAATTTCCGTCCCTGGTGGAACTATACGAACACTAGACGGTGTCGATATTAGATCGTCTATTATCGAACTACCTCCCGAGCTCGACGGCCCCACCTTGGAAATTCGTTCGGGTACATATATCGTACTTGGTCCGCCGCAAGCACCTATCAATGTGGGATCATTTGAGGTAACATGTGACACGCGCCTTACTCAAAATTGTGAAATACCCGAAGGAAATCGACTTGTCGTGGCCGTTGATCGGCCTGTGAAGATTGGTAACGGTCATCTTTGGTCAACGAATCAGATCGTACTACGAGGACAGACCCTGTTGGGGGGTGAACTCTTCGTCAATTCTAACATTGTGGCACCTAAGGGCCAGATTCAGGCATCTACTCACGGTGAAGTCGTGGCAATCTCGGGTTTCGGTGGCATTGTGGATATGTCCGAAGAGGTTTACGACAAGGCTGACCTGGCAAGCCAGAAACTGGCCGGTGACCGTGAATTTGAAACTAAAATACGTGGAGAATTTACCTTCTTGTGTGCCGGCGCAAAACTTGGTGCGGGATGCATCTTAGCTCCCGACACGGTGATTCCTGCTGGAACGGCAATACCACCCAAGACTGAGCTGCCGCCAAGAACAGTAATCCCCCAAGGGACAGTACTCCCCGAGGGAACCCTATTGCCAAAAGGGACGAAGGTGTTGGGATACATGGGTTGGATCATTTGAGAAAAGCTGGGGAAGATCGAAGAAGTGGTGAGGGGTTAGTGGCATTGACATTGCTTTGATAAATCTGCTTCGTCGAGTTCATTTGCGCTTGTAATTAATCAGGGCTATTCACGTACGAAACTGACTCATATAATCCGTACTTCTCTACGGCTATTTGTGGGACCTCAGTGAGCATCGTATACACACGTAATTACGCATACTGTCGATGTTAACTCCATCGGAGATATGCCATCGGCTTTTAACGTCTCTTATGTGTGCCCGCCGTGATATAAAGCCAACCGCCGATTGATTGCCTAGGTCATTAGGTAGAAAGCCGCGAGGAGTGATATTACTGTTCTTTATCCTTCCATCTATCTCTCACCCTAAATCAATACCAAACTCCACATCTTCCTAAACATCAAAATGTCTTCTCCTGTGTGGTTCATCACAGGGGCCTCAAATGGCTTCGGCCTGATCCTATGTCTTAGAGCTCTCAAGGCAGGCCACCGCGTCGTGGGCTCAGTCCGCAGCAAGACCAAGTCCGCGGACGCGGTGAAGAAGATCGAGGCCGCGGGCGGCCAAGTCATCGAGCTCGACATGACCGAGTCGAAGGAGAGCATCGACAAGAAGGTCAAGGCGGTCGGACAGATCGACTACCTCGTCAACAACGCGGGGTACTTCGTCCTGGGCGCTGTCGAGCAAGTCACGTAAGCATCTCCTACCTCCCATCCCCACCTCCTTTCCCCCCAGATAATAGGAAATAAGTACTAACGCGGACGCAGCGAGAAAGAAGCGCAAGCGCAACTACAGACCAACTTCTTCGGGCCGCTGTACACGCTGCAAGCGGCGCTGCCGGGGATGCGGGCGCGGCGCAGCGGCACGGTGGTCAACGTGAGCAGCGTGGCTTGCCGGGACCCGCAGGCCGTGTCGGGGGTGTACGCGGCGAGCAAGGGGGCGCTGGAGGCGGTGTCGGAGTCGCTGGCGGCGGAGCTGGCGCCGTTCGGCGTCGCCGTGCTGATCGTCGAGCCCGGCGCCTTCCGCACCAACTTCCTCGCCGCGTTCCAGCCGCCCGAGCAACCGCTGCCCAACGGCTACCAGGACACCCCTGCCGATCGGCTGCGCGCGCATTTCGCGGCGGGCGACGGCGCGCAGGCTGGCGACCCCGAGAAGGGCGTCGAGCGCATCTTCGAGGCTGTTACTGGGGAGGGCTTGGCGGGGAGGTTGAGGGGGAAGGTGTTGAGGTTGGTGATTGGCCGCGATGCGCTGGTGCGTATTAGGAGGGCTTATGATAAGCTCCTTGCAGACTTGGCGTTGCAGGAGGATGTTGCTGTCAGTACGGATTTCTGAGGGGAGGGAGGAGGTTAGGGGATAGGAGATAGGTGATCGGATATATGGGCGGTGATAAGGGGTTGCCATGACTCGTGGAGGATTGGAGAGGCATCGAATGCCTATCTAGTGAAGTACGACATGGTATCAATTTTGGTTATTGTTCTGTCTACCTAGGACCTAGGTATGTATGTATAGTAGATATAGACAATCCCAAAAGATTAAGGAATTGGAGGCCAAATTGGGGATCTCCGTTCCACACATAACGTTTCTAAGTGCCTATTAAACAAGGTATATCTCTTGGAAATTTTGGTGGCTGCAAAAAGTTGGTAAAGTTGACTTGTAACAGCTGAGTTTAAACAGATCATCAAGCTCGGGAATACTTTGTACTAGTCCAATTCTTTTGTACCTATCGATACAACCAGCGACAGGCTCAATGGCCAAAGCGTAATGGTAATCGTGGTCATCACCAAGGTAAAGGAGAGTTAAAGCATCGTACTCTGCAGACACGTCGGGTATAAAGGCGGCACGCCCATGTTCTGCACCTTGGATCACATAGCAACCCTCAAGCGCGTCATACTTGGTTGAAACTTGACACACTTTTCCGCACACATGTAACCACCCGTCAGTAACAGCCCCAAAGGGAGCGGTGGACTCAACAGGGCTGACACTACAGCGTAATATTTTGAGACGGTCTGGGGTTTTCTCAAAAGTGGATGAATCAACAGGATGATAAACGCCCATCTCTACAGCGGCCCAAGACCAAGATGGTGCAATGTATGGAGACGCTGACACTTTTGACTGAACGGTGTGTTTAGTTCTCTAAGCTAGTGTTTCTGGAAGATGCTCCTGCCAAATGCCTGCGAGGTATTGAAATCCAGTGTCTTGCGCGAATCGTGTCGCGAGACCCGACAGAGCGGGCAATTTATCATTGATATCTGATAAAGATAGGCGTGAGTAGGTCTTAATTAGATCTTGCCAGTATGAAATGGTGGCCTTCGAGTCTAGTTTATCAACCCGAGTCTTTCTAACTAAATCAAATCCGAACCTGATGTCGACTGGACTACAATAGTTTTCGCATTGAAAGTTTTGAAAACATTGCATGACCATCGTTTGCGGAGTAAAATACAGAACCCGCCGAGAAAGTAATCTTTCTTGTAGCACCCATGCCCTACGCATTAGGGGCCATTCATTACTGAGCATGTAATATGTTACCCCGCGAATCTTAGGGTCCCAGCACTGCAAATGAACAGTATAAGGTTTCCCATTATGCGTTAAGGTGAAGTCGGATTCCGCAAGGGGTATCCGCTCATGGAGGAATCCGGAATCGCAATTTTCTGCGTTAGGTCCGGCCAAGGTAACATAAGAGTTGCTATATATATCGCACATTATGGCGCATTGATGCCTCCAGTCGTTGCCAGAATCTTGGATAATGCAGAGAGAGTCTATCCAAAGATATCTAAGACCTAGGCATCGCGTAGCTTCGATCGCATCTTGGAAGGTCTTGGGCAAATCTTTGAAGGCAATACGCTTCTCAAACTCATCCACATTTTGCTTCTTTAGCATCGTAGGCTGTGAAGTGCCCCAGCAATGGCTCAGGGTGGCGTACCGACTTCGACCGTCGAATGTGGTCAAACGTATATTCGCATCACGAGATGGTCCTAGATCGAGCACTCGAAAATCTATTTTGGGCTGGTCAGACTGTTGGTATGACTGACACTCACGATGGCGCGCATCACAATCATCAAGCCATCCTTTGGCAAGTTCAAAGTCTGGTTGAGGTAAAATGAGTCGTCCATCTATGCCCCATTCACTCGGAAGCTTGGCTGCCTCTAATCACAACGTTAGATCTTCCCCTATTCGCTTCTATCCCTAAGGTGACATCACCTACTGGACGCTGGAGAAACATATGCAATCGTTGGAGCACATGAGTAGTCATAGCTTTGCCGAAAGCAGCACATGCCATAATTGACAAGATCCGGAGATTCAAAATTTCTATATGACATTGATTGGACTGTAATAGGAATTCCTCGGGAATCTAGCACGCGCTGCCTATCTTCTGGGCAATCGCATATCTGAAGGGTGTCTCGTAACAATACAACCTGGAATAGTTTGCATGACGAGCATCCCTTTTCCGCCGAGGCTTTTAGTTCTGTGAAGGTTTGGTAATGGGTAATTTCCGAAGAGGGATGATGTTTCCATCTGTTTGTTTCGAGAATAGTATTTATGGCAGCGCACTTCTCACAAGTCATTTTGACTAAATCCCAATATAGTAGGGAAAATGCTGATAATTGACGAGCCGGGTGCGGATGAGGCTCTCGAAGAGGTGCCTGCCCAATGAAGTCCTAGGTGATGGGGCGTTTCATAGGGCTCTCCAAGCAGAAAATAATTGATCAGCTCGTAAGAAATTTAGAATAATTTCGATGCTGTTGGGAGGGTTGCTTCACGCGCAAGATCGGAGGCCTGAGTGGAGGGACATAGTAGCAGAAAGTTAGGAGGGAAAAAGGATTGTTGTTTCGAGAAGAAAGGCTCTCCAGGAATTACAGGTAATTAATACTCACAATGCAAGCGGCACCTAGACGTAGGCGGAGCCTATCATAGGATACGCACCTCCAGGGCTGCTAATTGCTGGTCAGCAATCTATGCGCCTTCAACGTAATGGTGGTAAGTGGCTGTGAGCATTGCCATACCTCATCGCGAACACCCATAGGCACACAGGCACCCTACTAGATAGATAAAAGGGTGCGCGTGAAAAACACGTGCAATAATATATTAGCAGATCCAGAAACCCGTATTATATCAAACGAAAGACCCCTAAATGGCCAGGCCTAATAATAATAAGAATGTCTTTGATGGACAGCTGCTAAGAGAAGACCCTATCTATCCATCTTCTTCTTCTTCTTCTCCCTCTTCCTCTTCCTCTTCTTCTTCTACATGCCCCCTAAAACGCCCCTTGAGAAACTCTGTAAATCTGTGTGTCTACCGGTGGGAAAAAAAACAAGCAAAAGGGACGGTCAATCGGACATCGAGTGAACGCGCGCGAGAACTCCACGTACGGCTTTCTGAAAACCAAAGCTGTTCTTATGCCTAATCCCCTCCCCCATGCTCGGTGTATGTATGTGCGTTATATATGCGAGTGAATCCATTCAAGAAAAGCATCATGTGTTGCAAACCAATGATTGCGTGTGAGGTGGCTGATGTAAGGTATGATAATAGCCGTGCCCGATTGGGGTTCTAAACCTGGATAATGATGAGTCAAGTGTATAAACCTGCCGACCCCGCTCTAAATGATGCCCTCCAAACTCCAATCACCCTTCTGTGCCCTATCCAGTACTTGACGCCCTTTCTCTGTAAGGTCCGGAGTACCTCGCTTGTCGGTGACCTGGTCGAAGAATACCGGTTTCCAAGTTTCGTTCTTCTGCTCGCGTTCTCTAGCCTTTTGTCGCTGCTTCTCCTCAAGCTCTACCTTGACATTAGTAGCCTTGGAGAACTGCTTCGATAATATAGCTTGAGTCACGCCATCCCATAGGGTCAGCGACTCGTTCTCCGCTTGCTTCTCCTTCGGTGGCACTGACTTAGGGGCTACGGCAAGCGGATTAAGATCTATTATGGTGATCTGCTTATCCGCCGGATGGGACTCCTAGACCGTTGTCAATACGGCGGTAAACGTGATGTGGAAGAAAATAAGGTGAACTTACGAGTGGTTTCGGGCCAAGGGTGAATACGACCTTTTCCTTCCAAACACCGCCAAGTCTTGCCACAACATCGGAATCAGGTACGTCCTTGATGCGAATCTTGTCGTCCTTCTCCGGGTCATACTTGAAAATAACACCTTCTACCTTATTTTGTGCCCGACCGAGCCAGCCATCCTCAATGTAATGTAGGATCGCTTTTAATTTCGTCTGGGGGCAGGTAACATAGGCACTGTCGCCAACGCTGACGCTCAAAGCACCACGCAAGATTCCACCTAGATGCGCGGCAGGGTGTTTTAGTTGGTACGTCTCGTTATCCCGTCGCTCAAGCGTGATGAAAATTCCAAGATTGTGCTCTCCAGGGGACACCTTAATAGCGGTGCCAGTGAATTTAGCACTGATCTGGTCAAAACCTCTCGCGTGTAGTCCCTTTTCGGGACAGCTGACGTAGAAGGCACTGACGGGCGGGTGGTGAGATGTTTGTTCGGTTAAGTATGATATCCGGACGGTAGGGCCGGTAGGAGCTGTGGCTGTTTGTACGACGGACAGGGAGGATGCTGCTTTCGGATCACCGCCGTTATTCTTGTTCGACTTGACAGAGGACGAGCTGCTGGCATTGCCGCTCCGAGCCGCTGCCAAACTCTTGGTATCGATCCGCGGCGCATTGTCCTCGGCTTCCCAATTACACCTGAAGAATTCTCCTAAGCAGGAATTATACGGTTTGCATGGCTTCCCCTTAACATATTTCAAATCCTTGGTAAACCAAAATCGGAGGACTTCGAGCATGCGATCTAGCGGCTCATCTGATGTACCTATCGCAGCAAATGCGCTAGGGTTATCGAGGTAATTCCAATATTCTAGATTGGGTGTCGGTTCGAGGAGCTGGGATGGGAGAGAGAAACGCACGGCCGCAAGGTCTGCGACACCTATGAATCTAGGGATCAGGAAGAATTAGCGATACTGTTCAACGCTACCATATGCAGATAGGGGCAGAAAAAAAAAGGCGTGTTTGTTTGAGGAAACATCGTCGTTTATGATCTCGGAATAACTCCGATTACGGAAGATTGATGTTGGCGGTGAGATATGCATATTGCCTTTGCCTCCTGTTTTCGTACGTATTGCGTATTGAATGATTGCTGCTTACTTTCGTAGGATGGAAATGAAGGTCTTTAGTTTTGACCCTTCATTTTGAGGAATATCTTCGTTAATATGGGTGCTTGGCGGAGCAGTTGTTGTAGACATGATGACAATCTGGCAAGGGAGAAAAGAAATTCGAAGGATTCTAACTCGAACAGGCGGGCGATACGATACAACACAACGACCACAGTCCAATGCTGAAATACAATACGATAGAATAAACTCCCCAAAGGCGGCTGAGTTACCCCCAGCCGGGATGACCAGCTCACGGATTACGTCTAATGATTTTTAGATGATATTACAATGAGGATGGCAATGAGGATGAGGATGATAGTTGAAATTGTTTGACGATTTCGGTGTCGTGTATCGTGTACTTTAGTGTAGGTTGTAATAGGGCGGAATTTATTATGTTAAATAGAAGAATAGAGGGTCTTGAAGGTGGGTAGGTTGTCTTTTTGGTAGGTTTTGGTAGGTTCTTAGCAGTCCAAGGTTGCATTAATGAATGGGTGGGTGACGTTAGTGCGATCGATAAGGACGGACAGGCACGGATAAGGGGTACTTTATTGTAGTACTTTTATGCCCATATTGTATTGTACATGCCTAGTAGTACCTAATACCTATAGTACCGTGGTGGAGCAACGCTAAGTACCTGGATAACGCGGATAGATTTAGTTGTAGCTTCCGTACCTAGTAGCATATGACCCAAGTCCTGCTCAACTCGCCCCAATGATACATACATACGACTACGTAGTAGGTATCGAATCTTCCTTCCTCATGATCACTAGAAACACTACTATACCTACCTACTACCTAGTAGGTAGGTACCTATGTAGAAAGGCCAAATCAGTAGGTAAAGCTCACCTGCGCAGGCTGCGAGAAGAACCAGATAAGCTTTTCGTTGCCTGCTAGGTACTTTACGTGCGTTACTTGTTGCCACTCCACAGCCTGACACGGATCTTAAGTTGTAAGTTTCATTCTTAGTGTTCCACCAAATTGGAGATTGCGGAGTAGAACTCGAGTTTCAAGCTTGAGGAACTTGTTTTAACTAATGTCATCACGAACCAAAATCTTCACTAATAACGCCCTAATCTATCAGGGCAACATCTTACTTACTATGTAGTATACTACTTAATATTATGCAGCAGATTAGGTACTAGATTGTGAGATCTAGAGTTTCAAGGTTCTATCTATCAGAATGGCCTTCCACTGACAGTAAGCGCTTGCATCACGTTATAGACAAGAGGTGTGCGCTAATGTCTCATGCGGATTAATGTATGTTATAACATGAGGATTATTGTCTTGCATGGACCAATCATTTGACCACGAGTCCCGAATACCACAACTCAATTGCTTCCAGTATCCATGTTATACCTAGTACGGTCTGCCAAAGCGTAGTACTTGAACAAAGTGAATAATGTGGACAAAGTAGGTAGTACCTACCTAGGTCCTAGGTAATTACTAACCAATGTTGGAAATACAACGTAGGTACACTTCGGCACATGACTCCGAGTTACCAGTCCGAGTTGCCGAGTCGGTGATTGAAAGAGTCGACGGAGTACGAAGTACTGCTGTAGTATTACAATTAATATTCATCTGCTCATGAAGATGATGTCATAGGAATCGTCGCTTCCATGGGTTGAGCCGAAAATAGCTCAAGGCACACACTTTATTTTGGCCTGTGCAACTGGAGTACCCAGGTACATAATCCTTATATTTAGGTAATCCTAGAGTTTGGATGAAATTTGATCTGAAATTTGATTTCTATTTCTTTCTACAATGATAAATTATAATGTCTATCCGTCCTTTGCCGATGTCTCCGGGAAAAAAGGAGACGTGAATTATTTCATTTTTCATTTTTTTTAATGAAAATGGCAACATTAAAACACTCTCCATAGGGTACCTACTTGTTACCTACCCTTATTCAACATCCATAGGCCCTTTCAACGTCCCCTAACTCCTGCCCGAACCAAAGACAGGACCAATCATAACCTAGCTCCAGTATAATACGTCAAATCCGATTGGCTGGCTAGGAATTAATTGGCATAATTCCCAGCCAAATCATTCACTATAGTTGGATGTCTTTTAATTCGGGGAATTTGTCACAAGTTTCAATTATGATGAACTGGTGTTTGCTGGATTACGCATGAGGTCAAATCCCATGCTTCCTTATCTCGGTCAGCTGTGGATGTTTATAGGTAAACAAAGTATCGACTCATTGCGATTGAGCTCATCTTCTAGCCATTCCTTCAAAATTATGAATTGTTCCAATGCAAGCGTCTTCTAGCTTAACCGATCTTCGGGAAATCCACCACAATGCAATCCCTCAAGTCGCAGCGGCACGAAGTTGGCTGGTCTCGGACGCCCAAGAAATGGAAAGCAGCATATTCTCAGAATATCGGAATGGTTGGATTATGGCAACAAGCAACTCGATAGTTCTACTTTCAGTGTCAGACTTATTACCCTTTTGTCCTAGCTTATCTGAATTCATCAGCAGCGCATAGGGGGAAACTTACACAAGTGAAGCTACCATTGCCACAACTGGCGGCATAAGCTGCACGAGCTCCCCTTCCCAGATCGCATCTATACCACGACACGCGACGACCAACAGAATTAGCGTAATAATCCCCAAGACTGCATCATTACAAGCAAACTGGACGCGCATCTTGTCCCTAAAATCTCTTCCGACACCAGATCCCTCCTTTTCGCGCTCGGGGGCTGGGAAGAGCGTCCAGACAACGATGCTTGCTAAGAGGGCGAGTATGTTCCAAATGAAGATGATCCAGCAGAAATCGAATAGAAGCCTATGGATGCGGATGTTCCAGCCATCGCCGACGTCTTTGTTCGCCTTAACTATCGTGCATACCGCGAACACAGTGTTAAAAAGTCGGCAGAACACGATGATCGGCAAGCCACAATCGCACTTCCTCTTCCGAGAGTACTTTACCGTGCTGAGTCCTCCTGTTTGATTGAAACCACGCCTATCAGAGTGGCCGAGGAGCGGTTCTCTGTCTTCCGCAAATGAAGAAGACCGACCGCTTGATCCGGGAGGCGAACGCAATGCTTGAATTTGCGGCCTTGTCATGCTTGAGCTCAGGGTTTTGACATTGTCGATATCGAAATCCGCCGGTGCATGTGGAGTCTCCGGGCCGGACTCTATATGCGAGTGAGAATGCGACATGATGAGTCTACAAAATGTAATCGAAATCTCCAACTCAATACCTAGAGCTTGTTGACTCAACCTTCCACCTAGTGAAGAGAAATTTCAAGGTGAGGGTGGGATCAATCGCCTTTTCCTGCCGTAAGATTATTCCTTACCAGGCTGTGCAGGTGATCGTCGGACCTCGACGCGCAACCAATTCTCACTCGCCAATCGAATCCGGTGCGGGGGAGAGGGCATATCCATGTCTGATTAGGCAACCAGATAATACCCAATTATTCGGATCCGTACTCTCTCGTTGTCGAGGAAACGATATGTTCTCGGTTGGACAAACTCTAGGTAGGCATCTACAAAATAGATTGTATGGCAATTGGGTATAGGTCGTCACCGAAAAAGACACCTTGATTTCAAATTACACGGACTGATATTAGTGCAGAAGTAACATTGCCCCTGAAGACTGCCGAGATCCAGGCTATTCATGTGGCAAATCCCATGTCGCACTTGCGGCAATGCAGGTCAGTCAGCTGTCGATAGGTCTTCGCATCTCGAACCATTAAAAGAGGCGAAGTCTATGACTTGTTCGGATTGGCTAATAAAAAAATGCAGAGGCTTTTATAAACTAACAGGTTGGTGGTGGGTGGTGAATTTAGTTGTTAGGTAAGTTAACCTTGGAATATCTATAATATAACTGGCTTACAGGGCTGAACGCAATGCTCTCCGTCTTGTTAATTAGTTCGGCTAGCTGATGCTCCATTCTAACCCGCGTGTAGCCATCCAGACAAATTTAAGCATACCTACCTAGACTCAACGTAGAGCGGAGCAAGCCGTGAGGAAGAAGGTTAAAATCAACGACTTCGGGTTTAAAAACGGGTTGTGTTGACTTTAATGACCGCTTATGGCGGTCATGACACAACAGGGAATGGAGCGCGGCTCACCTCGGACGGCACCGGTCCTGGTAGAAGGCAACCTACTAATGCGGTGCGAACAAAACGCCGTCCAATAATCGGGAGCCAAGGCTCGGGTCACCAGAACAGATATGCATGAAGAGCACTGTAGTGCTCTGCATGATATCGAGCCGAGCCGCATCATTAAGCAAATGTCTATGCTCTCTGGAAACCCGGAAGATTGTCATCTTAGACTGATTGGTTCCAGTTAATTCCTCTTCCTATTTTCCGACAGAACTACACCATCAAAGGACATGATCGGTACCTAGTAGGATGGGGTAATCTAACTTCATGTCAATATAATATTGTCATGTGAGATGTTTTGACGATGCTCAGAACATGGCCTAGTCACGGCAGCTGTGTTAGCAAGGTGTTTGTTGTCACAAAACGATGGGTAGATCTGGATACGAGACTTCAAACTTATTTTCAGCTGAAGAACCCGAAACGCCATACTCGATCTATTCTGCCAACACACCAGAAATCGAAGAAGAGCATCCGTTATTCAAGTGGAAAGAATCATTCCTGCAAGTAGCTATGGCGTCTTATAGGCAAGCAGACGACGGACGGCACCGACCAGATGAATACGTCGACGCAATTGATAATATAGAGGTATCCGTTGAACCTATTGACTTCGAACACGACGTAAATGACCGTCCGCGAAAACGTGGCCGTCTATCAGATTGTGCCTCGACTACCGCGGGAGAGAAGAAGAGTCAGAAGGCCGGTACTAAGCGACGAGCACAGGATCGACGACTTTGGTTCGCTTGTCCGTATGCGAAAAAGGACCCAGTACATTACAGGCGTTGCTATGGGTATTTTCTAGGCAGGATACGCGATGTAAAGCAACACCTATCACGTTGCCATCGTAGGCCGATATATTGCCCGATATGTAACGAGACCTTCGACGACGAAGATGAGAAGGACATCCATATACGATCCCAGAACTGCACCCGGCGCCAATCTAAGAAGATAGAAGGTATCTCGGAGAAACAGAAGAAGGAACTTGGCCATAGGTTATCCTCTAAGCTTCCAGAGGATCAACAGTGGTTTGCAGTTTGGGATACCTTGTTTTCACCCCATCCGCGTCCCAAGACACCTTATCGCGATAGAGAGTTATCGGAGGATTTATGTGTCTTCCAAGACTTCATGACGGCCCGAGGACCAGCCCTTCTGACCGAATTCCTGGAAGCTAGAGGAGTGACGACATCAAGTCTTTCTCACGAAGAGAGGGATTTGGCAACTTTCAATACGGAGATGCTTGGAGAAGGATTGCAACTTATCATTGACCAATGGACAGCTGACAGCGCGACTGCGATTGAACAGAGAAGCGCCACTCAGAGCCTCCGTTCGTCGCCTACTGTCGACTCTGGTATTGCGCTACATACCAGCCATCCTAGGTCGATAGAAAGACACAAGATGGAAAACCACTCTGGGAGCGACTTCACTAATCCTAGTCCCGAAGACAAGAGACGTGTCAGAGACGGCGACCAGAACGCGCAGAATGCCTTCAGTATGGCGGAGGATCCGGGGGAAAAGCCAGCCACATTTCAGGCTCACGATGAGTCTAGAAAACATATCCAATCCATGATGGACTGGGCTGCACACCCACCGGAGGATCTCTTGATGGACTCTTCGCAGAGCCACACGGAAATACCCAGCTCTTTAGACTTGTCGCAATTCGCAGTAATCCCCGACTATAATGAGGCAGCCACCTTTCCTGCTCCAGCCGGGGCTTCGGGCCTGCTGGAATTCGACCTCCAATGGCCGCCTTGATGAGACTCATACTTCTCACCCTTTATGAAAGACTTGACAACCGATAGCTCGTCTTATGAATTGGTATGACTCGTCCGGAGACGCGCACAATTCTTATTTTTTTTCGCGGGCCCATGTCTCACCTCTGGGGAGGAGGGGCAGCGGTTCCGCTTGGTGGTTCACCTAAGCTACTCTTATGAAACTCGCTTACCATGCAGCACATCTCAGATGGAATCGAAATCTGCCAGTAAAGTGAGGATTTTACGTCTTCCCAAAATTGAAGATCAGATTCCTTCTAATGCGTAAAAAGCGACATAATTAAGTCCCAGATATGTATACGAAGGCTTCAGAGCGCGCCATCGCCGTTACGGTCGCGTCGCATTGAATTTAGCTCATTCGAAACCTCTCGACATCGGACATTATCGCGTGACTGCATGTCACTTATATAATGAGATAATGTAAGATATATCAATCACGCACATAAGATGAAATGATCAAGTATAGCTTGGTTATGATAAGGTACGGAGAAATGAAATGAGGAATGTAGTGGAGAGGATAAAAAACACCTCGCTCGAAAGTTACCTATAGCTAAAAGTTTAATTAAAAAACGCGACAAGATTCAAGATATTACCTAGTGAGTAATACATTGTAACAACCTTCTTGAACTTTATATTTTATAGGTAATTCAAAACTGATTATACTATATAGATTTATATCTAAATCGGAATATCGTTAAGCAAACCTCGTGAAAACATGAAATTACTTTGCCTTGTCGGTTTTAACCGACTTTCTACTTACGAAAATCTAAGCCATCTTTAAAACTCGTCCACGAACTGGGGTCCGCTAACTCCGCGCACGTTGTCAAAAGTCAAGTCCACATTCGCCAGCCTCGCCACGGGGTTCGGGTCCAGGAGGCCAGTGGCGGGGTCGTGTCTGAACGCAACAAGACCCCATTCGCCTTTCTCGTTGCCGACGAAGACGTAGTTCTGCTCGGGGTCCTTGCTGAGGCAGAAGGAGCGGGGGAGGCGGCCGCAGGTGGGCGTCTTGTTGATGTATTCGAGATGCGACTTACTGTTGTTGTTATTGGGCTGGTGCCTCAGCTTGAAGTGCGCGATGTGGTCCTCGGCTTCCCCCGTGTTCCGGTTTGAGAGGTAGACGTCCTCCTTGTTCCCGGCGACCACGAGCTCGCCTGCCTTGGCGTCCGCGGGCTTGGTCGCGCCGTTGTACGTGTCGCATTGGGCGGCGGGGGTCCAGACGGCGGACTCGCAGGAGCCCTCGTAGAGCAGTACTTGGTTGGAAAGCTCCCCTAATATGACTAGGAGTGTCTTCTCGCCGAACTGGACGAACTCGACACGACGCGGTCCGAAGCCCGTGAATACGGCAAGGGTCGAGGTTATCTCGTAGAGGTCGTTCGCGGTGTCTATGAATAGGAGCGTGTCTCCGCTGAGGTTCGGCACGACGAAGAAGCGTCCCGATGGGTCCAGCACGGCTTGGTGGGGACGGTGGTGGTTCCGGCCAGGGGAGGGTTTTCCGGGGATCTCCAGGCTTTTAATAAGTTTCAAACTGCCGTCGGCGTTCGAGCAATCCCATACGTCAATCCTGCTGCTTCGATAGCATGCGTCGACAATACGAGTCTGGTCGGCGTTGAATGCCAGGTGCACACCACCATGGGAACCCTTGAAGGAAGAGATTGAACTAGATGACGTATTAGTGGTAGGAGGGGGAGCGGAAGTTTTATCAAGATTGAACAGGTTTATCTCGTCGCTCACTGCGTCCACGGCGTAGAGGGTTTCGCCCTTAGAGAGCATCCAGCAGTGCACCGAGCCCTTCTTTACGTATCTCCGGGTGATTGTGAACTTGGTGCCGTCGAAGCGAACGACCAAGACCTGGTCTCGGCAACCGACGACGAGTGTTCTAAATGCTTGCGTTTGTCCTTGAGTAGCCATAGTTTTGATGTTATTTGAATATGATTACCTATATAGGTACTACAGCCATAGTTCGGGGCGCCGACATGGGAATAATATACACAACTCAAGACCAAACGTGCGTAATAACAATAGTCTTTGTGACTGAACAGTGCTATTCAAGTGTAAAAATTTACAACGAAAAATATGAAACTGATTTTAACCAAGCTACTTCCGGAGGCACAAAAACCCTGAGTTTACGTGATGCTGATTGGCCAGACCTGTGTTTCAAGGGCAATATTTCCATGGTGTCGTGGACTTCTGGTCAATTTTCTTTTCATGTAGTATGTAGTATTATCTTGCCTTGTTTGTAGTAGGTAGGACTAGTAGGTATACTAATAATAGGTAAGTCTTTAAGAGAACTCACCTGGCTTGGTGGACGTCATTCAAGTTCCCGAGATCAGGAGATCTACAGATCTACAGAAGGCAGTGCTCGCTACGACCCTACAAACCCCACTGAAAATCGCGAACTAGTGTCCAATGAAAGAAGCTACAGGACGTACTACGCAGTATGCCGCCATGCTTGGCTCTGTAAATACGAAACATGGATTACTTCGTACCCGCTGAAATATTTATGCGTTGGAAGTACGCTGTAACAGGATGATAAATCAACGATCAACCTGGAACATGGGTTGAACTTGAATTTGAACTTGAACTTTACAATTTCATTTTCAACACCCATCACTCGTTTACCAATGGCAAAGTTTGGGCAACGGTACTGGCTGCCGATCGTCCTAACGATCGCCGGGACATTCGCTTGGTCAAATGAACTGAGGGCGACGACAGACGGTCCGCTCGTCACCTCGGGTCGGTGGATTAAGGATGCATCCGGCGCGATCGTCACCTATGTAGGCGCCAACTGGCCCGGGTCGCTCGACACGATGATTCCCGAGGGTCTGCAGTATCAATCCGTCGACGCGATAGTGCTTCGAATGGCCGGCCTAGGCATGAATGCGATTCGACTCACATACGCGACCGAGATGATAGACCAATATTACGAAAACGGGCAAACGGATGTCACGGTTCAGAAGGCGCTTACCGATGTACTGGGCCAGGATGATGGGAACGCGGTTTTGCAGAAGATTCTCACGAATAACCCGACTTTCAACGATACTACGACGAGATTGCAGGTGTACGATGCAATTGCGGAGTCGGTTGCGAGACATGGGATGTACCTCCACTTGGACAATCATATTTCGAAAGCGGGCTGGTGTTGCAGCCCACTTGACGGGAACGCTTGGTGGGGGGACCAATACTTTGATGTCGCAAACTGGACTAGAGGCTTGTCTTTCATGGCGACACATGTTCGTATAATCCTACCACCGCACATGATGGGGTGTGTTGGACCGGGTTGCTGACAACGAACTAGGGCAAATCATGGTCGAATCTCAAGTCTATGTCTTTGCGAAACGAACTTCGCTCACCACTAAGCAATTTCACGTTCGCCAGCGAAAATTACAACTGGCAGAACTGGTACAAGTTCGTCAAGGAGGGTGCTGATGCGATCCACAGCGCCAATGAGGATCTTCTGATATTCCTCTCTGGACTGAACTCGGATCAGGATTTGAGTGTCGTGGTTGACGGGACGGCGCTTACTCCGGGATCCGCCACATTTAACGCGGATGATTTCGCAGGTTACGCCGACAAGCTGGTCCTCGAGTTGCACGCGTACGACAACATCTTCGGACCCGGTCCGAGCGACTGCAGTACCGTAGGGAACGAACTGTCCAACGACGGATTCATGGCTTTGACGAGCGACGCTAAAACCGAGTTCCCGGTGGTCTTGACGGAGTTTGGCCTTGAACAGAACGGAACGGCGGCGCAGGATCCTTATGTCAATTGTCTCCTGAATTATACCTCTACCAAGAACGCCGGATGGATGATCTGGCAGATCGGCGGAAGCTACTATATTCGTGAGGGCGTTCAGGATCGCGACGAGAGCTGGGGTCTACTGGCTCACGATTGGTCGGACTGGAGGGCCTCGGACTTCGTTAACAACACCTTGACTCCTGCGATAAAGAGCACCCTTAATATCAACCCTGACTCGATTTCGTCCGCCGGAACGTCAGACAAGAAGTCCGAAAGCACGAACACGAAATCGCTCTCTTTAAGACTTGGCGCTGCTATATTGGCATTTGGTCTAACATTTGTGTTATACTAGAATGATAAGTGACTTAATTGGATAGGTCCAGTTTCTTGACAAGATAGATCATGATGGACACGGCGTTACGGATAATATGGATTCAAGACTTTTCACGGCGCAAGCATCAATTTCGTGACAAGAGATTTTTTTTCCATCATTATTATTATTCATTAACAGTAGGTACTGATTAATATTATCTAACCATAATATTCAAATATGGTCTTCAGCTGGGCCTCGCCATATCCGGCATGCAGAGCTAACTGCAGCATGATGCGCGCCTTCTGGGGGTTCAAGAAACCGCCGCCGATTCCGTACGACCCGGTCGGCTCGACGTATCCATCCATCGTCCGTCGCGAGTACACTACGGGGGTGCCGTTGGTCTTGATGAGCTCTTCGACGACATCGTTTCCGTCATCAGTCCAGCCTCCGGCTCCCATGCCCGCCAGCACGAGACCCTTGGCGCCGTCCGCGACCGCGGCTCTCGCCAACGCCGGGTTTAGCGCTTGGTACCCGTAGATGATGTCGACCTGCGGCAGCTCGGTCGCGTTCTTGACACTGGAGAGGTCGAAGTACGGCTTATCGAGGGGCAGCGCGGGGTGGTAGTAGAACTTAGGCTTGATGTTGATGAAGAAGCCGAGGAAGCCCTGCTCCGTCGCCTTGAAGGTGTCGAGCGCGTTCGCGTTCGTCTTCGTCGTGAAGTACGCGTTCGCGATGCGGTCGTTCAGCACGATCATCGTGCCCCGGCCCTTGGCCGCCGGGTCCGCGGCTAGCGTCACGGCTTCGAGCAGGTTGATCGGGCCGTCGGCGCTGATGGCGGTCGAGGGCCGCATCGCACCCACGAACACGACGGGCTTCTCCGACCGGATCGTTAGGTCTAGGAAGAAGGCGGATTCCTCGAGCGTGTCGGTGCCGTGCGTGATCACTACGCCCTGACAATAGGGGTTGTCGAGCTCTTTCTGCACCAGCTGCGTCAGGTTGAGCAGGATCGCGGGCGTGATGCTCTCGGATCCCACGTTAGCGACCTGTACACCTCGCACGTTGGAGATGTTCGCGATCTCCGGCACGGCTTCGAGGAGCGCCGCGATGCTGACTGCGCCGGCTTGGTACCCTGTGGTCTGGCCGCTGGAGCTAGCCGACCCGGCAATTGTCCCGCCAGTCGCGAAGATCGTCACGTTAGGCAGGCTGGCGTTGTAGGCGACGGTGTCGTCCCGAACGACCAGAAGAGGGGCTGCTGTGGGCGGCAGAGGCGATCCTAAGGCATAAGATGCCGTGTAGACGAGAGATAGGAATTTGAATGACACCATCTTGAATTGAACAACGCCGCTGGATGTGTAATGGACCGCGCTAGTTGAAAGTGAGCTGTGTAGACTGCTTACCTACTGATTAGATATTGGATATGCAACTCAGCTTATATAGAGCCGCATACAGTCACGAATATCTTATCTACCTATGCATATCTAGCTACGTAATAAGTGATACGGAATTGCCGTTTCCGGCGATGTGGTACTTGGACATGTTTCTTGCAGGGAGCGCACATGGCCGTTGGACTTACTTCTGCTATTCGGGAACGACTTTCAGGAAAAGGTTGGATATCGCAATTCGCGATATCATAACATACTACGCAAGACTACACAGGATCGGCGCAGCCAAATCGAGTTAAGATAGCAGTTGAGCGATGTATGGGGTTGCTTATCGGCAGCTTTTACCTAAGATGCTAATGTCACCGTATCCCGCGCTTTTCCTCTTTTCGAGGCCGGCCGCTCCCGATGTGCAGATAACGGCGTGGCTAGGCTGGCTGGGCTGCCAGTCGCACGGATCTATGAATGCTACATACAGGGGACTCCGCAGTTCGTTCCGGAGTCCGGGGATGATCTTCATCGCTGATCCTAGTCTGCTGACCCTCCTATCTCTTGGAACTCACTATTGTCATTCACAAAATACCTAGGTTAGGTATGCAGGATATCTTGTAGACTAGATTCCATTTCGAAGATGATGTCTCTACAATGATTGGTAGCTTCAACCACGAGTTAGAAACTATTAATTTTAAAATTGGTTTAATAATACTGTACAAGATGAGTTTAGTGCTCTAACGATCCTAGAAAGAACCTTGGAAATACAAAGATTTTGTTCGTGACCAATTTACAGGGAGATAAAGAAATTGAGGCAGTTGAATAGGTACGTGTGAGATCATTAAATTAGCTTAGAAATATCTAAAAAGACTTTTTAATTGTGTGGCGTAATTAATAGTGTGTATATATAGGAGAAGAGAAGCCAGCTAGATATTTGTCTGCATCAATTTGAAAGTCTAGTTAGACTCTCATCGCATTTCGAGATATTCGATCGGTAAGTATATATATAGGTTACCCATTTAGAACTGCTGTTCGTCTCAAACTGTTCGCAATCATCTATACAGATAGGAAATATGAATGACCAATCGAACTGGCACGGCATAGGTGCGCAAGAGGAGGAATTAGATGATGCAAAGAAGGAAGAGTTAATCGAGGCACTGCTTCAAGACGGTGAAGTGCTCAGCGATGAGGTTGACAGATTAGACAAAGAGAACAAGCAACTACGAGAGAGCATCGCCCAATTGCAGCAGACACAAACGCAAACACAGAGTAATGATAACGGCCAACAACTAAGGGATTTGCAACAAACAAACGAGAAGCTACTGCAGAACATCCTTCAGTGGCAACAGAGTTACAAGCAGCTAGAAGAGAGTCACATCCAGTTGCAGCAAACCCAAACGCAGGCACAGAATAATGACAACAATCAACGGCTATTAGAGAATACGAATAACATGCTAGAGCAAAGTAATACCCAACTACAAAAACAGAACAATGAACTACGGGATAGCATTGTTAAGTGGCAGCAGGGTTATAACCAGCTACAAGCAAGCCACCACCAATTGCAACAGACACAAACGCAGGCACAGAATAATGATAACAATCAACGGCTAGAGCAAACCAATACCCAACTACAAAAAGAGAACAACGAACTACGGAAGAACATCCTTCAATGGCAACAGAGTTACAAGCAGCTAGAAGAGAGTCACACTCAGTTGCAGCAAACTCAAACGCAGGAACAGAATAGTAACGCGTTGCAACAAATAAATAAGCAACTACAACAGAGCTTGACCAAGCTACAGGAGAATTACAATCGACTACATGCAGCTCACAATGGGCTACAGGTTCAAAACAAGCAGTTTCGGCAGGAAATTCAAGACCTCAGACAGAATATTCCAGAAAGTCAACTGGTGAAAACCTTGCGAGACAACAATACGAAGCTCAAGGAGCATAGTAAAATATTGGAGGATCATATTTTCGACTTAACTACTCATAGTGCACGTACCGAAATCTTTCCAAAAGAAGCAGAAGATGTAAGTGCTCTAAGCATCTTTAAAGTCAAGAAGACATGGCTAACTTTGACCTAGAAATACAAGTTTCGTATTTCTGGTATTTCCGAATTCGTCCAGCAGCGGATGTCGTCGCTAATCAACAATCGTGACCACCAAAATAAAGCTAAGACTTGGGCTCAAGAAGGAATGTATGATTTGCGACATGAATTCTCGAAATTTCCAGACCTCCATAAGGCGATACTTAACTTCGGTCTCAATAACGATATCGATGAAGAAGTACTTGTAGCATTCATTATTAGACGAATGCAGGCAATATCTAAGCAAGGATTGGTGGCGGCTGTCTATCCCGAACTTGACCGCGTGCTTAGAGAGGCGGAGCAGGGTTTGAAGAATGAAAACAGATTGAGTGAGTAAATGGCACCTCGCCCCCATTCCCTCCTTTTATTGCGAGACAAAACACTAACTAGGTATTTCTACTATTAGCGGAGATCCAGCTTAGGAGTTGGAGAGCTGAAACAAGAATTGGTCTGCTGCACTCCCTCATATTCCAACAACGCTTGCATCAGTTCAGAGATCAGTTTCTCAATCAGACAGCACACCTTTTAGGGTTCCTTGCCATGGGCGACGAAGATCATGCAACCTTTGTCGGCGTGATTGCAAATTTTATCAATCCACTTCTCGATCTTGAAGAGCAGTTCATGACGACGGCTTCAGATTTGACCTTGGATCTTCAAACTCTCTTCCCTCTTGGTCAGAATTTCACCGGTACGATCGCAGACTTGACAACAGTCCAGGCCACAAATATCCTCGATAATAACCGCGAATTGAAAGTCTCTGGGACAAATTCTGCTTCCAGCGAAGAGCGACTTCATAAGGAGCTCTACATTATATGCTCACTGAGACCAAGTTTACGTTTCGTCGATGCTAAGGACACTTACATAGCCCCGGAAAAAACCCTGATAAAGGAACAGTTGTTGGTGGCCTGGAAGGCAGGCCAAGATCCTACAAGCGTGCTTTCATCCCTGACGCGCAAATATGGGCAACCTATACTTTATGGTCTTCTCACAACCCAATAAGATCTCGGTCTTGGAATTCACGGACCGGAGGTATCTCTAGCGTGTTGACAACTAAGCGCATAAACGGTGTGGCCAAGAATTCGCCTTTGACCCTCAACTACTGGGCAATAGCCATCGAGTGGAAAATACCGGAAAGATAACGACTGGGCTTGACGACCGCTGGCGGTACCAACCAAATTCTTTTGAAATATTTTGGGTTGGTAGAGGAAATACTACGTATATTGTCGATGTTTTGGTACTACTCTAACCTAGACTGCTACTTGTTTTATTCAGCTTTTGAGGGCTTTGATTTTTAGAGCTTCAACTGTATCTATCTCTTTAGGTAATAGTTAAGTATCCACTAATTGTGACGAACCTATACTTAGGCTTAGTAAGTATAGCTTCATAAGGGGGTCTTGATTTTAAGGTAACAGTAATCGTAGAGGTCAAGTGTAATCA